>CM069154.1:242018-254518 GCA_035221665.1 Okamejei kenojei | reverse complement strand
TATTACATATGTTAGATGTTTGGTGGCTGAGAGAATAGCCTCTGGGCTGTACGCGTCGCTACTCTGGAACTTAGAGAGGAGAGCTAGGGAATCTCATTAATTCCGAAATATGTGTGTGTATGTTTTTTGGATGTAGGGGGGATATTGTATGATTTTAGTAACAGATTATTAGGGTTTGGACACCTAGAGGCAGTGGTGGACATCTCTTACATTTTCCAGAACCAGGGGCCACAGTGTAAGAATAAGTCTTGGGTAGGCCATTAGAACAGAGATAAGGAATCACTTTTTCGACACAGAGTTGTGTTTCGCCAGTCTGTGGAATCTTTGACTCAGAGGGCGTGGAGGCCTGATCTCCTTCGTTCTCTGGAAACTTTCAAGAGAGAGCTAATAGAACAAAGGTGAGGGTCCGGCATTCTCACCACGCCTCCCACCTCCAACGAACCACCCCCATTTAACTTTCCCCCATTGACAGCAGAGTCTCTTCCCCCGAGGGGTATATGAGGACCTGCTGAAGGCAGGAACGGGATACTGATTGTGGATGATCAGCCATGTTGTTCACATGAATGGTTTTGTAGGGCCGAATGGCCTACTCCTGCACCTATTGTCTATTATCTAATCCACCTGATGCAGGGTGGACCAGTCTCTGATCATCAATCAATATCCTGCCTATTATCTTTGCAACGGAAGATCATCAATAAACAGCTGAAATGCTTTAATAATAATCGAGGAGAGCAGAGCACAACGATTTTTACTAACATTGGGAAAACTGGATCTAAAGAAGGATATCTTCACCCAACCAGTACTACACACCAGGAGAGAGTCCACTACACGACCAGGGTCAACTATGCATACAGACAACACCTGCAGTACCTTCCACATGCAAATTGTCACCACAACAGGTCCCACGTCCCACACATGCTACACACCAGGAACCACACTGTTGTACTACACACCAGGGTACCCACGTGCACATGTCCTACAACACACTAGGGTGTGTTACACGTGTACTACACACCCCTACACAGTACGTGTACACATGTCTCCACCTACACACCAGGGTCCACACATGTACGACACACCAGGATAGTCCCACGTGTCGGTGTACTACACACCAGTAGGTCCCACACACATGTACTCGTGACTTGTACTACACACACCAGGTCCCACATGTACACGTGTACTACACACCAGGGTCCCACGTGTACACGTGTCTACACACCAGGTCCCACAGTTCACACGTGTAAACGTGTACGGGTCCAAGTTTGCCCACACCTGGGGGTCCCACATGTTCACGTGTACTAACACACCATGGTCCCACATGCAGTGTTGGTCCCCACATGTACACACTACACACCAGGTCCCCACAGCACACTGCACAACTACACACCAGGGTACAAGTTACACGTACTACACACCCAGGTCCCACATGCACACGGTTCCACCACGGGGGTTGTACACGTGTACTACACACCAGGGTCCCACACGTGGACACGTGTACTACACACCACACCAGTGTCCCACGTGTACACGAGTACTACACACCAGGGTCCCACGTGTACACGTGTACTACACCACCAGGTCCCAACGTGTACACGTGTACTACACACCAGGGTCCCACATGTGGTCCCACATGTAAAACTAACTACACACCAGTGTAATCTAGCACACAATTACAGGGTTATCCCACATGGGTCCCAACATGTACACGTGTACGAATCAACACTCCAGGGTCCCACATGTACACGTACTACACACCAGGGTCCCACATGTACACACACCAGTCCCACATGTACTACAAAAAAAACACACCAGGGTCCCACATGTACACGAGTACTGTACAACACCAGGGCCCACATGGTACTACACACCAGGTCCCCAACATGTCCGTGTACACATGTTACACGTGTACTACTACACCAGGGTCCCACATGGGTCCTTACACATCCCCACATGTACACGTGTACTACACACCTTGGGCGCCCCAGGGTCCCACGTGTACACGTGTACTACTACACCAGGTCCCACGTGTACAACGTGTTACTACACACCAAGGGTCCCACGTGTACACGTGTACTACACACCAGGTCCCATGTACACATGTACACGTGTACTACACACCAGGGTCCCACGTTGTACACCGTGTACTACACACCAGGGTCACGTGCTACAGAGACGGATCCCGCACTGTACCTCGATACTACAAAGCAAGGTGGGAACGACTCTCGCGAAGTCAGTGCTGGAGAATGGCAGACACATTGCAAAGCGGGCGATGGCTCCCTTGAATAAACGTTGCTCAGCTGGGCCTTTTCTGGCACAAAACATGTGATGTGGCAAACACACTCCTTCAAGCTGGCAGCAATATCTGGAGCACAATGCTGCCTTATGTCTGAACATTTAATTTCCTCTGAATTACCACATTAAAAAACGCAGTTTTTTGCGTAGGAATCTTTAGATCACCACTGCAGTGTAGCACAGCAGAAAGCAGAGCCCACACATCAGGACAAAGCCTGGCCCTGTGTCCGAATGTTCCTCACACCCACTCCCTGTCAGCTCCCTGCTCTACATTATGTGGGCACCAAGTTTCTCACACCCACCCTGTCAGCTCCCTGCTCTACATAATGTGGGCACCGGTCTCATTTAGTATCTGTCTGCCTCTCTTTGTGACCACTTCATCCATTCCTCATCTAAATGGATGAGAAAAGTGGTAGAGTGTGTAGGAAGTGGTTGGCAGGTTTGCTGTGCAGAGCAATGTATTCCCTGACCACAGCTCCTGTTTGGCAGTGGTTGGCACCTCATTCAAGTCCAGGAAAGTCTCTCCTTCAGAACATGAGCTGAGGAGAGAAAGTGGATGAGTTTGCAGTTTTCTCAGCACTTTTCACTCACACTTTAGTTTTCAGGTCTGGGCTATTTTGTCAGCCACTGGTCATGAGGATGAGCAGTTGTGAACGCGTTTCGTCGTGTGCTAACACGTGCTAAACGATTATCACTTCTGTTTAGGACCCTAGTGTGTAATATAGGGGGTACCATGTGGGACAATAAGCACTCATTCTGTACCCCAGTTACTACAGACTAGGGTCCCCACAGTACCACCCCAGTATAATGACCGGTTAGCACATGTCCCGTTTAACCCTCCTTTCCCCGCCCCTCTCCCCAGCTTTACATTTCATTCCTCCTCTCCTCATTCCTCCCAATTCCAACATCTACCGCCTCTTGTTGTCTCCTCTAATTGTTTAAACAACTATGGAACACATTCCACCTCTGGCCAGGGAAGTAAGAATACAGCCCATACCGTCATGCTGATTGTGTGGGTTTATGGGAAACAAATTAGAAATAATTGTATTTTACAATAGTTTCTAACACTAGCATTGGTGAGTTCCCTTAATGCAATGATCATCACCTGATCAGTAAAAGGGCAAAGATTTTAATAGATAAAAGATTTAATAAGGTAAAAGATTTTCCCACACAGGGCCGATGGGGTGTTAGGAACTACAAGCTGCCAAGGGGGTAGGGGTTCAGTTATAACAACAGGGACGTAACAAACATGTACACTAAATGTGGACAGGAAGGGATAGGGTCAAACAATGGCATGTAGACTAGCTTTGATGGGGCAATATTGGTCAGGCATGACAGCATTGGGGTGGGGGGGGCCCAAACGGCCTGTTTTCCGTGCTGTGCTCGATGACAACAGAGTAGAGAGGGAGCGAAAAACGTCGAGGGAGAGGGGGAAGGAAGGGTGATGAGAGAAGATGGAGAGTGAGTCGATGGGGGAGGGAGAGAGAGAGAGGGAGAAGTCGGAGGGGGAGGGGAGGAGTGAGAGTCAGAGAGAGAGATAGAGCAGAGAGAGAGAGGGCGAGAGAGTGAGAAAGAGAGAGAGTGAGAGGGAGGGGGAGGGGAGGAAGAGAGAAGAGAGAAGAGAGAGAGAGAGAGGGTGACATGGGGGAGGGAGAGCGAGAGAGTGAGTGAGAAGAAAGAAGAGAGAGGGAGGGAGGAGGAGGGGAGAGAGAGAGAGGAGAGAGGTGAGGGGAGGGGGAAAAAAAAGAGGGGGAGAGGAGAGAGAGCAGAGTGAGAGAGAGAGAAGGGAAGTGGGAGAGGCGAGAGAGAGGAGAGGATGAGAGAGAGAGAGAGAGAGGGAGGATGAGAGATGGTGAAGAGGAAGGCGACAGGTGGGGAGAGAGAGAGAGTGAGAGAGAGAGTGAGAGAGAGGAGAAAGAGGGAGAGGAGGTGAGAGTGAGAGAGAGTGAGAGGAAGAGAGAGTGAGAGGGAGGGAGAGGGAGGTGATGGAGAGGGAAGGGGGAGGGAGGAGTAAGGGAGAAGAGGGACGTGACCGAGACGAGAAACAGAGAGTGAGAGGAGAGAGATAGTCGAGAGAGAGAAGGTCGTAGTTCGGAGGTGAGGCGAGCCCTCTCGAGCTGTCTTTCGACTCGAGCTTCGCTTTCCGGTTTATCCCCCTCCTCTCTCTCTCTATCTCTGCTCTGCTCTGTCTCTCTTTCTCTTTCTTTCTAGCTCCTTTCTTTCTCTTTCTCTTGCGACGTCTCGCCGCTAGAGTGATGGAGGGAGGAGGGAACGAGGAGACGCGACAGTGCTTTCTCTCTCTCTCTCTCAAGTCCTCGCGCACTATCTATCTCTCCCTTTCCCCCCATCCCCTTAGAACAGTGTTTTGCGAATACCACTCTAGGACATGTGTGATGCCGGCAGGGGTCCCAACTTGAACTGCTGCTGCTGACACCAGATGTAACACCCCTGGAGTCACAGATTCCCCCTACAATCAGAACTCCATCAATGCTGTTACCCCCCGTTGAGTGTGAAATACCCTGGTTCAGGAACCTGGCCACCACAACCAGACCCTCATGGTGCTGCATATATGCATCTTATGTGTCATCAAACACAACATTGCCAGCCTTGGCATAGTCCCCAACACTAAACTTTGTGCATAACCAAAAGGCGGACCTCGTGAATATAAACAAATTAATTGCTTCTTTACAAAGGACTTGTAAAGGAATCCGCGTAGTACGATGCAAATGTTGTTGTGTTGCGCACTTTGCATGAGGGATAGGACAACATCATTAACCTATTGTTTAAGTGCCACAGATAACCAGCATTCATTTAACTTGAAATCTAAAGCCCAACAGTCCATTGGCTCACTGTGTAAACATGCTTGTGTATAAAATAGACCATGAGATGTTAGATGTCATCCTTCCTCTGTCACCATGGTTTCTTCTCCCACGCGGGGCTGGGCCACCAAACCCCCCTCCCCCCCCCAGCCTCACATTGCAGCTTTACCAAGAGACCTTTCCCTTCGTGACTTTGCTCTCCTGCCTCCACCGGCTACTTCCCTTCGAGAAAGAAAAACTTTTCCCATGAAACGTAGGGGATGAAACTCCTGAATATTCCATTCGGCACTCATTGAATGGTGGAGTAGACTTGATGGACCAGAATTGCCTAATTTCTTCCTGCTTCCTATCACATATGACCTTAAGAACACAAGGTGGCTGCACCGTAGCCTGCCCCATCCTAACATAGGTTAAAAAATGACTCCTAGTGTAAACAAGTTACAATCATCCATCAACGGGTCCAATGTGAGAAGTGAAACCGTCCTCCCATCTCACACAATTTGGTTGTTTTAAAGTGTGGACTTTATTATTTGAACCGTGAAATATTCGTTATAAATAATAAACATAAAGGTTTAATGGATATATTTCAAATTCTTTAAAATAAATGCAAATGGATCTGAAACTTATTCTTTTTAATCAAGTGAACATCCTGAATCAGGAAGCCTTGCTCAAAACTCCTGGATGAAAAGGTAACACGATACTTTTAAACCTCCATGCCAAAGCCAGATATAAAAACTAATCTAGCCACTGAATTGAGGAAACATTATCAATTTTGAGTTGGCGGAATTTATTTAATCTTCACGAGCATATCGGTTTGACTCAGCGTTATTAGCTAAACTCAGGCCCAGGCTGAGGAGGAAACGCTCCCCTCAAGAATCCAACCCTGGAACCACACGTGAGAGCTGACTGCTTTGTAGATTCTCCTTGGCGAGAAACCTGCATGTCCAATACCTTTAACCAGCCATCATTAGAACAGTCCATTTGGACTAAGCTGACCATTGTTCCCCAGCTGAATTGTTCATTTGGGATGCCAATTTGGAGTATTGTTGCTTTTTAAAGGGAGGAGAGTTGTCCCGAAGAATCTCTGGAGTCCCCCAGTCTCAGAACAAATGGAATACTGAGCCTTTTCCGTGACCAAATTGGATTTAAAAATCCCGACCGAAGGGTGAAAAGCAGCCACACTTTCTCATGTTACCTTCCTTGAGAGCCACAGCGCTCTCAGCAAACAACTAAATGTCCCCTGACTGTCCTTAAAAATAGCACAGTCAATAAACCAACCACAGAATATTTCTTGCAAGGTATCACAAAGGCTGAAAGAAACTCCGCGTTGTGGCACGCTGCATCTAATGAGCAAAGAGATAGGCGACGTTTTGGGTCTTCTTTCAGACTGGACCATGAACAGGTAAACGAAGATATAGAAACGTGATGTGGAGAGATAAAGAACAATGGAATGAAAAGAATAAGCAAAAAAGTCACATGTAACTGGAACAAGCCATTGTAATGCTGTTTGAGTGGAAAATGAGAAGCTGGGGAGCGACTAAGGGTGGGATAGATAGAGAGAGAGGGAATGCCAAGGCCCGAAGGACCTGAGGGAGAGGTGGGGAAGGGAGGAGACAGCAAGGGTTAACAGAATTGAGAAAATTCAATGTTCAAGACCCAGAGGATGACAGACTCCCCAAGCAAAATGGTGTAGGAAGGCGAAATTTAAAGTTAACGAACAAAGCAAATTAACACAGCGCTGGTAAATGTGGATCAAAGAGCAAGAATGTGTTTGGAAATGTGCGGGATGTTACCAGTGACTGTGGAACAGAATCAGACAATTAAACTTTCATTCAGAAATAAGAAAATCTAAGCGGAAACAAACTCTAACCATATCTAAAACTCAGCCATCGTATCTGCATGGGACCATTTCTGGCCGTTGTTTTCGAGATGGGGGGGGGGGGGGCTGATTGAGGGGAGCCCAGTATGGCTGTGATTCTGAGAATTCCTCCCTCCTCAACCCATGTTTGAGGTGATCCTGTGTCACCCTCATCATCTGAAGACTCCTCATACTATCTAGATTAGCTCACCGAACTCCATTTGCCAATTGTTGCCAGGGATGTATCTACAGGGATGACCATGTGTAATTATAGCTTGCTCCACAGAATTCAACAAAATCACTCACATCACTCACTGCCACTGCCGCCCATTTCATTAAAACCTAAACTTCCATAAGTGTAAAAATTCAAAGATGGTGGCCAGTGGTGAACTAGAAAACATCATCAAAAAAAATCAAACAGGCCAACATGGTAGAACATCATCCACTCAAATACCGGCCCAAACCGTTCAAGGAAATAACAACAGTTTGATCATCGGCTGACAAAAAACTCACCGAGAATGTACAATCATGTGAAAAATTGTTGCCAACAAACTTCATCTGTTCAGTCGGTTTAAAACAGAGCCACAACCTGTTAAACTACAGTGAATCCTCATTAGCGAAGGAACGATTGTTGCATTGTGACGTGTTATTGTCCCGGTGGTGCTGGCTGTCAGCTGCAGGGACACGCTCAGACAATGTATGGCAGTGTGTTGTCTGCAAACAGATGGCCGCTGTCACCAGTCCATACACGGCATTCTCTGATGGTTTCTCTGACCTCACCTCTTCACATATATCCCAACTCATCACAACCTCCCAGATCACAGGGAGGTTGTAATGCACCCTCCACGCTGCCCCTCTCAGGACATAATACCCCTGGTTTAATTTGTTCCTTCACAAGGTCTAAATAATATATACTAACGTAAACAGGTGAAGATCAACAACACCAACTCCTTCCTGAAATAAACCACAGGTGAAATAAAAAATCGATATCTCCACTCATCAGCGTTGCAGCTCGAGCTGAGCATTCCCTGGAAGTGGAGAGAATCCTCTTGAAAACGGTCAGAAAGAACATATCACATGGGTGACATTGATCTTTATCAGGGAATGTTGCTTCTAACATTATGATATCCATCCTCGTCATAGCTTTCCACAACGTTCATTTGTGGACACGTCTGCTGAAGGGATGGACCCATATGGCAAATCCCTGGAAGTGGCCTGCACTAGGTGTTAACTAGCAACCTAATTGCTTTGCGTTCATCGGTTAAGAGGCTATTGTCAGTTGGGAATACATATGGATAGTACAAAACAATTGATCCAGCACATTTTGGAGTATTGGTACAGTTCTAAGCGTCATCACACTACAGGAAGGATGTGGAGACATTGGAGAGGTGTGTGCAGAGAGGGTCATCAGGGTGGTGCCTGATTGCAGTAAATTATTTCCACGAGGAATCAGATTGATTTGTCTGGGGAATTGGAGGCGAGAGGGGTGACCTGATAGAACATATCAAGTGGATGACGTGCAGAAGAACAAGCAATACGAGACCACACTTTGGTGCAGCTCTGTCACTAAAACTGAGGAAGGATCTAGAGACAGGCCCACGGCCCATCATTCTGACCAATCTATATGCCCCATCTAAGCTGATCCATTCGCTGATAGACAGAAGATAAGGCACAAACAAAATGCTGAAGTAACTCAGCAGGACAGGCAAATCACTGATAAAGGAATAGGGTAGATGTTGTGGTCAAACCTAACCCTAACCCTTCCTAACCCCCTTTGAGTTTGGGGCCCTAATCCCTATCCCTCCAAACGTTACCTATCCATGCAATTGTCGAAATGTTATTGCACCTGCCACACACCTCTCCTCTGGCAGCTTGTTCATAACTTCTAACAATCAACTTTCTTCCCTCCCCCCAGGTTTACCCATTAAAATAATTTTTACCCTCTCACACGTAAGGAGATCTGTGTAACCAACAGCCCTTGGTTCTCAAATCCCCAACCTGGTAAAAAGACTTAACACATTCGGGCCATATACCCCGACTTGGAGCTTTATACGAATGCAATAATAAGTTTATCTATTGCCAATTAGTTCACATACAAGGAATTTTGCTTTGTGCTCCGCTCCTCAATAACATCACGACATTACAGTGACAATTAAGAATGCACATAAAAACAGTTAAACATAGAACATATACACCATGTCAATAAGTTGAAAGAGGCAGACAAAATTGATCAGATGTGACACTGATCTTAGCCTTGGTTATAGCTTAGCAAGGCGGACTGACTAGGCAGAGATTATATAGAGGCTAAGGGGTGACCTTATTGAAGTGGGGCATGGATAAAGTAATCTCCTCTCAATGGAATCCTTTTTCCAGGGTCTCGGATTCTAACGTTAGGGGCCAAGAGATTAAGTTGAGAGGGAGGATTTTGGTGGACCCTCATATTGTACCTTTTTTACAGAGAGGGAGGGCATTTCATATCTGGAACAAACAAGCTCGAGCAAACTACAGAAGTGATATAATTGTGATATAATACTTTTAGAATCCTTTTAGACCCAAAAGAATCAGTCTGAAAGAAAGGTCCCTAACCAAACAACCCCGAAAATGTCACTATCCATGATCTCCACAGATGCTGCCTGACCCGCTGAGATTAACTCCCAGCACTCTGTGAGAACGCACCTATATCCATGTTCAACTCCACAGATCTCGCCTGAGACCTCCACCCGCAGAGTTACTCCAGCATACTCTGTGAACTCACCTATCCAAGTTTCTCCCACAGATGCTGCCCGACCTGCTGAGTTACTTCCAGCACTCTGTGAAACGTCACCTATCCATGTTCTCCACAGATGCTGCAGACCCGCTGAGTTTACTCCAGCACTCTGAGAAACGTTCACCTATCCCAATGTTCTCCACAGAAATGCTGCCTGACCCACCCGCTGATATTAATAATAAAGTTTTTTACTCCAAGCACGTCTGAGAACGTC
The DNA here is from genome assembly GCA_035221665.1 of Okamejei kenojei. NCBI lineage: Eukaryota > Metazoa > Chordata > Chondrichthyes > Rajiformes > Rajidae > Okamejei > Okamejei kenojei. Next base: position 244,568 of record CM069154.1, on the reverse strand, counting down.
ACCTCATTCCATGTTGTCTCACCCAAGATGCCTGCCTGACCCGCGATTACTCCAGCACATCTGTGAAACGTCACCCAAATCCATGTTCTCCACAGATGCTGCCTAAAACCCTTTTGCCTTTTGCGGATTACTACAAAGCTGGGTGGCAGTGATAAGTGAACTGTGAAGAGTATGTTAGGAATTTTAGGCGGATTGCAGGGTGCCTGGACAGTTGAGTGAGAGTGGCCTATGCAGTATATTATAGATATAAGTATGATATCCACTATGGTGGCCAAAACAAGGGGCAGATTATTATCTCAATAGGGTTAAGTTAGTAAGGGGGAGGTACAGCGAGACCTGGGTGTTCCTTGTCACCGGTCACTGAAGTTGGCGTGCCAGGTACAGCAGGCATGAAAGAAAGCTAATGGAATGTTCCTTTATAACAAGGAGGATTTCAGTTTAGTAGAGGGTTCCTTCTGCAGTGTATAGGCTCTGTGAGATCCATATCTGGAATATTGCGTACAGTATTGGTCCCCTAATTTGAGGAAGGACAAATCCTTTTGATTGAAGGAAGTGCAAAGCGTAGGATTTCACACGAATGGATCCCTAGGATGGCAGGACTGTCATAATAGGAAAAGATAGAAGAGACTAGGCTTGCATTCAACTGGAGTTTATAGAAGGATGAGGGGAAAAGCTTATAGAAACATAAAAATTATAAAAGAAAAGGACTGGACAAGCTAGATCAGGAAAAATGTTTTCCAATGTGGGTAGGCGAGTCCAGAACCAGAGGCCACACATAGTCTTACAATAAAGGGGAGGCCCTGAAGGTGAGTGAGGTGAGAAAAAAACCGCGCACCCAATAAAGTTTGTTGAATTTGTGGAAATCCCAGCCACCGAGGCATGAGTCCAAGTCACTGGATTGATTTAAGAGAGAGTTAGATAAGCACAAGGGAACTAGTGGAGTCAAAGGGATTGGAGAAGGCAGGCATGGTTATTGATAGCGGACAATCAGCCATGATCACAAATGAATGGCTGTGCTGGCCCGAAATGCCATTTCCTGCACCCTATTTTCTAATGTTTCTATGACCTCTGAGTTACTCCAAAGCACTCCTGTGTCCTTTTGTAGAATAGATCACCTCAAGGTGGCCACCTTTTAAAGAGTCTAGCCCACCACTCATGCGTCCCGTCTCTGCCACCCTGTGAGCCACAACAATCAATTTCACAAACAACACCATTCCTTTCACATCAAACCAACACACACCATTCAATCAACAATTCAAAACACCATTCATCCAACCAACGCAACACACAATTTATTTCCACCACACTCCGCCATGATGATAACAATCTGGACTAACAAGCAGCCACCACCTTTTTCAGCAACTTTTCAGAGTTCAGCAAAACAAACCACTTTTTTTTACTGCTTAATTATTTTATTACAGCAACCCCCCACTTTTTAATTCCTTCCATTTTTCAGATTCAGGCACCCAAGAGTTTTCACAGCAACACAATCTGGACTTTCGGCAATCAAGCACAGCACTTCAGCAACACACTTGTTATTTTATTTTTTTTTTTCCTCAACCCACTTTTATTTTTTTTTTTTATTTTTTTGTTTTTTTATTTTTTCCTTATAATTTTTGTTCCGGCAACCACATTTACCCTGCAGCACCCAAAAAAAACAACCACACCACTTATATAAATTTTTTTTTTTTTTTTTTCCTCGGTCATTTTACAAAACGACTTTTTTTTTTTTTCTACACACCACTTTTTTTTTTTTTTTTTTTTATATTGTTATTTTTTTTTTATATTTATTTCAAACCACACATTTCCATCGTCTTTTCCCAAACCATGACTCCCATCCAGTTTTGTAGTGTCATAGCAGCTTGGATGTCCGCATTGAACGCCTCAGTGATACACCCTCACTAACAAAAAACAACTACAACCTTCATGGTGTGTGGGAGGACGCAGGGACAAGGAACTCTGCAGTGCAACACTACACACAAGCTCAGTAACAAAACAAAAAACAACAAAAAAACAAACAAAACCCTCACTACAATACAAACAACAAACAAACACCATTCAAGGAGTGGTGGAGGCCCTAGTGACAAAGGAACACCTTCTAGCAGTGCAACAAACCTAACACAGAGCTCTTTAAACAAACCACCCCTCACTACACCATTCATGTGTGGAGACGCAGGGACAAGGACTGCAGTGGCAACACTACACCACAGCTCTGCTCCGTGTTCACGTTCCTCATCACTCTACTGAAGCTCTAACATGAGAAAAAATCTGAGCTGCAGTCTAAAGAGGTGATTTAATTGGATTTTGCCTTCCCCCCAATTTCCCCAACTTTTGGTTCGAAGAATATTTCCCGTATTGTTTCCATCTCACCTGATCAGCAATGTGTTTTTTTAAAAAAATAAAAATTTTGAAAGGCTAATGACCAAAACTTAATTACTGCAGGAATCATTTGTGTAATCCAACAGCCCATGTATCATCCAGGGTAAAAACTCCACCGCTGGGCTCGATATTTTTTAATTTATTTGACAACGCCCAGAATTTTGTCAAACT
>CM069154.1:0-241518 GCA_035221665.1 Okamejei kenojei | reverse complement strand
CGATGAATAGGGAGTAAGTAAGAAATGCAACTGTACATTGGTACTTGGTACCAGATCTTTGGCCCGAATCGAAGTCATGCACAAGTAAAAACGGTCCCATTATCCCCACATGTTCACATCTCCGCCAGAGCGGTCAGCATTGAATCTGGGTCAAATATTAGGAGAGTGAATGGTATCCTAACACATACCAGCTGCTGCTGTTCAGCCAACTCTCACCCTTATCGTGTGGACCCTTGGACAGATGTGTATGTGGAAGTATGATTCATGTGCTTGGCTCTCTGGGCGACATGTTGGTGAGGACAAGCAGGACGTACCAAAGCAGGAGCCTTTCCCAGCTAGTTCCCAAGTACTGACAATTGGATTTTTAACTCTGAATAGAGTGCTTTGAACATTAGAAAGGATGTACACCATGGATGGATAGTACTCATGGACAAGGGAGGAGCAGGCCCTGTTGTTTATGTCCACAGATCACCTCCTGGATGACAGATAATGTGATGAGGAGACATATAGAAAGCGGGCGTTCAATTGCGGACATAAGAATATGAGCATTAGGAGGTCACGGTTACACAACCTCAATCAAGGTCACACGCGGAGCACGCTGTGAGTGAAGGTTCATCGCCATGGTGTGGAGAAGGTTGCACAGGACATTCACCAGGATGTTGTGGATGGGTTGCAGTTTATGAGGAGAGAATGGATAGGTTGTGGTTTGTTTATTTTGCAGCAGAGGCTGTATGGGTAGGAAGGAAACTGCAGGTGCTGGTTACACTGAGAAAGACAGACTGCTGGAGTAAAACTCAGCGGGACAGGCAGCATCTCTGTAGCGAGCGTAAGCTAGTGGTGTCTAAAGAAGGGTTTCGGACCCAAAACTGTCAAATTCTTCTCTCCAGAAGAAGCTGCCTGTCCCGCTGAGTTACTCCAGCACTCTCGTGTCCAGGCTGAGAGGAGCTTCCGATATCTTCTTGAGAGGAGCTCTGATTGTGTACAGAATGATGAAAGATGATCTATGAAATTGTTGCAATTGTTTGACATCTGTTACATGCCTCAGGTGTTGAACAATATTCACTGAACTCCTGTTGTACAAGAAAATATAAAAGCCAAACTCCCACAAACATGTGAAAAGACGGGGGACATGGTTTTGTTTTAGTTTTAGTGTCATCAAGTGAAAGGTCCAATGTTTGTATTTTGTTTCTGACATCTTTTGCACCAGCAAGCCACGGGTTTCCCACACAATCCCACTCAGGTGCCAACCATAGTGTTACTGTCACCTCTGGATGAACCTTGAAACCACCTACCTTTCCACGGTGACCCCATGTGTGCAGAGGTTGACAGTATCTGCCAATACTTGTTAGTGGTTAATACTCTGTTAGTGTTAATAATATGTTAGTGTTGGTTGCTGAGTATTGTCTCTGCGTTGGACTAGTTTCCTGATCGATATGGAGTAATCTCGTTAAAGATGAATGAGTTTTCATTGAATTAGTCTTACTTGTGCGTCAGGGAAAAGGTTAAAGGGCGGAAAAAAAGCAGGAGATGACTGCAGCTCCTGAGAAGATGGTTGCTTAGTTAAAATCAAAACCCCCCCCATGGGCGATGTATGGATACGGCCCGCGCCGATCAGTCCCTGAGATTGCCACACAGTTGCTACCTGCTTATCAGCGCAGCATTGTTGCCATTTTTCAGCAAGAGCTTAACCTAGAATTGGAAACCTTTCAGACATAATCAAGACTAGCTGCAAAAGAAAGGTTCTAAGCCAGTAGATAAATTGATAACGGCGGTGATTTACTATTTACACTTCCTTGGCCATGCATCACGGGCTCTCTAATACATATGAAACATTGAGGAGGGCGGGTGTTTTCGTTGTGAAGGCTTACACCATGTGCACAGTAACGTCAAATAAAAATGTCTGAAAAGCCCCACTGTGATTATTTCACCAGGGTGCGGATGGCGTTATGGAAAACTCATTACTTGAGCAGCTCAGCAGAGCTTGCTGGTACTTACAAAGTGGATGTTTATCATTTGGTCGCACGAAGTTGTTCACGATCAAAGATGATGGAGATGTTGGGGGTATCCCCCCCCCCCCCCGAGTGTGGAGTCAGCCCCGCGCTGTCTGGGGGGGTTGGCGTTGGGGGGGGGGTGGGGAGGGGGGGGAGGAGAGGTGTGGGTGGGGGTGGCGGGGGGTGGGGGGGTGGGGGGGGGTGGGGGGGGTGGGGGATGGCGGGGGGAGAGGGGTGCGGGGGGGGGGCGGAAGGGGGGCGGGGGGTAGGGGGAGGGGGTGGGGGGTCGGGGGTGGGTGGGGGGGTAGGGGGGTAGGTGTCTGGGGGGTGGGGGGGGGGGGGGTGGGGGGGGGGGCGGGGGGGGGGGGGGGGGGGGCGGGGGGGGGGGGGGGGGGGGTGGGGGGGGGGGGGGGGGTAGTGGGTGGGGAACGGCGCTGGGGGGGGGGGGGGGGGGGGGGGGCCGGGGGGGGGTGTGGGGGGGGGGGGTGGGGGGGTGGGGTGGGGTGGGGCGATGGGGCGGGGGTGGGGGTGGGGGGAGGGGGTGGGGGTTGGGGGGGGGGGGGGGGGGGGGGTGGGGTGGAGAGTGGGGAGGGTGGGTGGTGGGGGGGGGGCGGTGGGGGGGGCGGGTTGGAGGGGGGGGGGGTAGGATGTGGGCGAGGTGGGGTGGGGAGTGGGGGCGGAGGCGGCTCCGGGTGTGGGGTCCGGGGGGCGGGGATGGGGGGTATTGGGTGGGTGGCGGGGCGTGTGAAGAGGGGGGGGTGTGGGGCGGGGGAGGTGGGGGGGGGGGGACGGGGGGTAGGTGTGTAGGGGTTAAGTGAGGAACGCGGGGCGTGTGTGGGGGGTGTGGGGGGGGGGGTTGGTTGGTGGAGGGGGGGCGTGGTGTGGTGTGGGGGTTGGGGGAGGGGGGGGGGGGGGGGGGAGGTTTGTGGGGGAGGGTGGTGGGAGGGTTGTGGGGGGGGTCGGTGGGGGGGGTGGGGGGGGGGGGGGTGGGTGGGTGAGGGGGGGGGGGGGGGGGGGGTGTGGCGTTGGGGGGGGTTTCGGGGCGGTGGGGGAGAGGGTGTGGGGGGTGGGGGGGTGTGGGGGGGGGGGGGGGGGGTGGGGGGGGGGGTGAGTGGGGGAGGGTGGGGTGGTGGTAGAAAGGGGCCGGGCTGGTCGTTATTGGGGATGGGGGGGAAGGGAGGCGGAGTAGTGTTGTGGTGGGGCGGCCGTGGCGTGTGTGTGGGGGGCGGGGGGATGTGTGGGTAGAGTAGTGTTTTTGTGTGTGGGTTTTTTTTTTGGGGGGTGTGGCATGGTGGTGGGAGGTAATTTTGTGGGGGGATATGGGGAGGATGTGTGTTGGGATGTTGGGGGGTAGGGGCGTGGGTTGTGTGCTTCAGTGTGGGGGGGGGGGGGTCGGGCGGAGGGTGGGGTGGGGGGGTGTGGTGGGTGTGTGTGGTGTGGGTGTGTGTTATCTGTAAGATAGTGTGGTGTGGTGTGTGTGTGTGTGGTGTTTGGGGCGTGTGTGGTGTGTGGTGTTACTTGTTTGTCCTGATGTGGTGTTGTGTGTGGTGTTGTGGTGTGTGTGGGTGTGTGGGTGTGTGGGTGGATTTGGGTGGTTTGTGTGTGTGGGTGTGTGTGATTGGGTGTGTGGTGTGTGGGTGTGGTGTGTGTGTGTGTGGGTGTGTGTGGGAGTGGTGTGAGGGTGTGTGTTGGCCTGGTGTTGAATCTAGTGGTTGTGTGTGTGGGTTGTTTGGGTGTTTGTGGGCATTAGGTGTGTACCTGGGGGGGTGTCCGGGGTGTGTTGTGGGAGCGTGGGGTTGGGCTGTGTGTGGGAGTCCTGTGTGGGGGGTGCTTGTGTGGTGTGGGTGGGATGTTTCTGTGTGTGTGTGTGTGGAGGGTTGTGGGGTGGGTGTGTTGTGGGGGTGTTAAGGTGGTATGTAGTGGGGTGTGGAGAGAGAGTTTGTTCTGTGGTCTTGTGTGAGCTGTTGATGTGGGGGGGTGGGAGGAGTTATTGAGGTATTGTGAGTGTGGTAGTGGGTGTGATTGTGTGGAGGGGGAGGGGGCGAGTGTGTGTGCGGTGGGTGGGGGGAAGAGTGTGGGGGGGTTATTGGGGGGTGGGAGTGGGGGTATTGGTGGGTTTATGTCCCCGTAGAGGGGATATTATTGTTCTGGTGGGTGCCCGAGGGGAGAGTTTGGAGAGTCTGGGCGGTTGTGGGTGTGTGGGTTGTGCGGTTGAGTTGTGAGGTTGTGGCCTGTGTGTAGTGGAGTTGGGTGTGACTAGGTGTCGTGGTGTGTGAGTTGATTTGTGTGGAGTTGGTGTGAGAGGTTGTAGGTGCTGGTGTGGGTGTGTGTGTGTGTGTGAGTGTGTGAGATGTGGTTTGTGTGGCGTGGGTGTGGGTGTGTGTGGCAGTAGTGTGTGTGGGTGTGTGGGTGGGTGAGGGGTGTTTGTGAGAGTGTATGTGTGTTGGAAGGTAGTGTTTTTTGGTGTGGTGTGTTGAAGGGGGGGTGTTGGGGTGGGGTGAGTTGTGGTGTAGCGTGTGAGGGAGTGTATTGTAGGGTGTGGCGTGTGAGAAGGTGGGGTTGTGGTGGTGGGTGTTTTGGGTAGTGGGTCGTGCAGATGGGTGGTGTGGTGGGTGTGTGTCGTGTGGTGTCGTGTGGTGGGGTGTGGTGTGGGGGGTGGGGGGGGGGGGGGGGTTATAGATGGAGGGTTGAGTGTGTGGGGCAAGGGAGAGTGTCGAGTGGTGTGGTGTGTTGGGTGGGGGTGTGTAATTGTGTGGGTGTTGTGGGAATGGGGGACTGTGTGTGTGTGTGGGTACGGGTCTTGTGGTGGGCGTGTTGAGTGGTTGTGTGTGTGTGAGTTGTGGAGGTTGGGTTGTGGTGTGGGGTGGGTTGGTGTGTGTTGTGTGTGGGGGGTGTGGTTGTGTGGGGGGATTGTATTTGGGTGGGGATTTTTAGTGGGTGTGGGTGTATGTTTTGTGGTACCGTGTGTGAGTGTGGGTGGGGGTTAGGGTGTGATGTTTTAGGGGGGTGGGTTGAGCTTGGGTTTGTGTGTGTGGGGTTGATGTGGGGGGGGGGTGTGATGTGAGTGGGACCCCCCCCCCCCCCCTGGTGGGTGGGTGTGTGTGTATTGTGGGTGGGGTGGTGGATAGGTGTGAGCGGTGTTGTGGTGTGTGTGTGGGTGTTGTGGTGTTAGGTGTGTGGGTGTGTGATGTCGGTGTGGGGGGGTGGGGGGGTGGGGTGGGTGGGGGGGGGGGGTGTGTGGGAGGGGGGGGGGGGGGGGGGTGTGTGTGGTGAGGGGTGTGTTGTGGTGGGGTGTTTGGGTGGTGGGTGTGTGTGTTTTGGTGTGTGGGGGAGTGAGGTGAGTGAGTGGTGAGTGTGGGTGTGGGGTGGGGAATCGGTGTAGGGTGTGTTGTCCGGGGGTGTAGTAGTGTGTGGGTGTGTGTGGGGTGATGTGGGTGTGTGTGTGTGGGATGGGTGTGGTGTGTGTGGGTGGGTGTGTGTGTGTTATGTGATGTGTTGTGGGTGTGGGGTGTGTGTGTGTTTGTAGGTTTGCTTTGTGTGTGTGTGTGGGTGTGGGTGTGTGTGGTTGTGAGATGTGAGAGAGTGTGGTGTGTGTGTGTGGTGTGGAGTGTGGTGGGTGTGTGTGTGTGTGTGTGTGTGTTGTGTGCTGTGTTGTGTGTGGGTGTGGTGTGTGGTGTGTGTGGGTGTGGGTGTGTGTGTGTGGGTGTGGGTGTGTGTGTGTGTGTGTGGTGTGTGTGTGGGGGGGGTTGTAGTGTGTGTGTGTGTAGTTGTGGTGTGTGTGTGTGGGTGTGGGTGTCCCCCCCCCGCCTGTGTGGGTGTGTTGTGTGGTGTGTGTGTGGTGTGTGTGTGTGGGTGTGGGTGTGTGTGGTGGGTGTGTGTGTTAGTGTGGTGTGTGTGTGTGTGAGTGTGTGTGTGTGTGGGTTTTGTTGTGTGTTGTCGGTTTGTGTGTAGTGTGTGTGTGTGTGTGTGTGTGGGTGTGGGTGTGGGTGTGTGAGGTGTGTGTGTGTGTGGGTGTGGGTGGTGTGGTTGTGTGTGAGTTGTGTGTGTGTGTGTTGGGGTGTGGGTGTTGTGTGTGTGTGAATTTTTTGTGTTGTGTGTGTGGGTGTGGGTTGTGTGTGTGTGTGTGGGTTTTGTGGTTGTGTGTGTGTGGGTGTTGTGGGGGTGTGTCGTGTGTGTGTGTGTGTGGGTGTGTGGGTGTTGTGTGTCGTGTGTGGGAGTGGGGGTGTGTGGGGCAATCATCAGCCACTCATGCAAGAGTCTCCAAGCCTTTCCTCTTATTTGACCACAGTGAGAGAAAACTGCTCAAAAGGAAACTAAATTATATAATTTTCAATTTCCAGCAAACTGTGAAGTCTGTTTATGAATTGTTGTAAAAGGCACCCTCGCCCCGGGCAGTCATTCATTCTTAGTTGATTTCATTCCAGAGGTGACTGAGACCTGGACTCATTAGAAGCAAGGGTTGGGGTGTGAAACCTGCCTCCTTGGACTGCTCTGCCCATCCTGGGCTGAAGCTGTCCCCCCCCCCCCCCCCCCCCGCCCCCTGGGGAGAGGACTCTGTGATTCAGGTCCAGCGGATGCATGCAGCAGGTTGAGATAGTATCAAGTGCGAAACTTGTGACAAGCCCTCAGGTTCAGAATTTCAAAGTTCCTGCCCCACCCCACCCTTCATCCTATCACAGAAAAAAAACTCTCAACTTTGAAAGAGGCCATTCAACTCTGTTTGCATCTGTACTAGTTAAAAAAAAAAAGTCCCCCACACTGGGGACTAAGGCCTGCAGACACATCTTCACGTTGCATCCCAGCTACTGGTTAATGGCCAAGCAAGCAGCCCACTGGATACAGTGGCTTCCATTTCCAGTCCGAGGCAACCTCCTTATAAATCTCCAGTAACTAATGTATTCAAGAGAGAGTTAGATTTAGCCTCTTAGGGCTAATGTGGAATTGAGTGATATGGTGAGAAAGCAGAAACGGGGGGGGGGGGGGGCACTGATTCTGGATGATCAGCCGTGATCATATTGAATAGCGGTGATGGTTCAAAAGGGCGAATGGCCTACTCCTGCACCTAAGTTATATGTTTCGATGTCTCATCTGCACTGCACTACCATGTGCCCAGTAATATGGAGAGGAGACTGAGCTGGGCTGCGAAGTTGATGCCGCCCCCCATTGGGGGCCCCCCCCCAGCCCGGGGCACCGAGTCCCCCCACGCCGCGCCCCCGCCAGCGCCTCCCCCCCCGCTCCTCTGGCTCTGATATTCCCACGCCTCCCCCGTCCCAGCTATCACTCGGAAATGGTGTCCCCTGTTTTTTAAACCGTCAGCTCCCCCCTGTTGCCCCCCCCCCCCCAACCCTGTTCTGTTACTTTTAAGGATCTGCAGGATCAAGAAACCCAATTCCAAGGTCAGCTTGTGTTCCCACCATACTCGTTCACCACCGATGCATTCTATCTCGTCCCCGCTTCCATCCCCCCCCCCCCCCATTGCCCAACAACCCTCTCTGCCTTTTTTACACAATGTTTATCCCAGGTGATACTTGGAATTACCCACAGTCATGTTCAAGTAAAGATGCCCCCCCCCCTGGGGGCCCACGTTTTTATCTCATCAGAACTCCGCTCCCCTCTCACCCCTCCACTTGTTGGAGTTGACAGAGATGGCACCTTGTTCATTGCCTTGTTAAACTCACATAGCCTTGTTTCTACACAACCCACATCACACCTCATCCTTCCTCACAATCAAAGCCTAGAGGTTGTGGGTTGGTGGGTCCCCTGTTCCCCTGTCACCCCAGGGTCTGGGGTTGAGGAGATGGCGCGGATGGGCACAGAGTAGGGGACGACTGACTTTGGACATCTTGGTACCCAGTGCTGCCACTGTCGCTCAGTGGTGGAGCAAAACCCCCCGACCACTCACTGTGATGGGTGCCACGGTACCCATTCCTGGCTGTTGCTGGAACCCCTCCCCCTCCCAGTCACCACCCAGTCCATCCCCCCACTCCTGGCATGTCCACAGCTTTGTGGTCCCTCCTGTCACAGTTGGCCTCTGGTGGCCACATGAGTTACTTGGTGCTTTCAGATGTCTGGTTACTGGTGAGCTGACCCCCACTCCCAGGAAACTGATGGAGAGGACGGTGATAGGGAGATGGCTCGACTCTCCCTGGTGTTGCCACATCAATGTGGTGTTGTTCATCGGTCTATGAAAGTAAGTATTCAGGTACAGCAGGCAGTGAAGAAAGCCAATGGCATGTAGGCCTTCATAACAAGAGGAGTAGAGTATGGGAGCAAAGAGCCCTAGTGAGACCACACCTGGAGTATTGGGTTCAGTTTTGGTCTCCAAATTTGAGGAAGGACATTCTTGCTATTGGGGGAGTGCAGATAGGTTTACAAGGTTAATTCCCGGGATGGCGGGACTGACATATGCTGAGAGAATGGAGCCTCTGGGCTTGTACACTCTGGAACTTAGAAGGATGAGAGGGAATCTCATTGAAATATATGTTTCAGTAACAGATTATTAGGGTTTGGACACGCTAGAGGCAGAAAACATGTTCCAGAACCAGGGGCCACAGTTTAAGAATAAGGGGTAGGCCATTTAGAACAGAGATAAGGAAACACTTTTTCACACAGAGTTGTGAGTCTGTGGAATTCTTTGACTCAGAGGGCGGTGGAGGCCGGTTCTCTGGAAACTTTCAAGAGAGAGCTAGATAGGGCTCTTGAAGACAGCAGAGTCAGGGGATATGAGGAGAAGGCAGGAACGGGATACTGATTGTGGATGATCAGCCATGATCACATTGAATGGTTTGTAGGGCCGAATGGCCTACTCCTGCACCTATTGTCTATTATCTATCCACCTGATGCAGGGTGGACCAGTCTCTGATCATCAATCAATATCCTGCCTATTATCTTGCAACGGAAGATCATCAATAAACAGCTGAAATGCTTTAATCGAGGAGAGCAGAGCACAACGATTTTTACTAACATTGGAATGGATCTAAAGAAGGATATCTTCACCCAACCAGGTACTACACACCAGGGTCCACATGTACTACACACCAGGGTCCACATGCACACATGTGCTACACACCAGGGTACACAGGCACACGTGTACTACACACCAGGGTCCCACATGCACACGTGTACTACACACCAGGGTCCCACGTGTACATGTGTACTACACACCAGGGTCCCACGTGTACATGTGTACTACACACCAGGGTCCCACATGCACACGTGTACTACACACCAGGGTCCCACGTGTACATGTGTACTACACACCAGGGTCCCACGTGTACACGTGTACTACACACCAGGGTCCCACATGTACACGTGTACTACACACCAGGGTCCCACATGCACACGTGTACTACACACCAGGGTCCCACATGTACACGTGTACTACACACCAGGGTCCCACATGCACACGTGTACTACCACACCAGGGTCCCACGTGTACACGTGTACTACACACCAGGGTCCCACATGCACACGTGTACTACACACCAGGGTCCCACATGTACACGTGTACTACACACCAGGGTCCCACGTGTACACGTGTACTACACACCAGGGTCCCACATGTACACGTGTACTACACACCAGGGTCCCACATGTACACGTGTACTTACACACCAGGGTCCCACACATGTACACACCAGTGTACACGTACACACCAGGGGTCCCACATGTACACGTGTACTACACACCAGGGTCCCACATGTACACGTGTACTACACACCAGGGTCCCACATGTACACGTGTACTACAACACACAGGGTCCACATGTACACGTGTGTACTACACACCAGGGTCCCACATGTACACGTGTACTACACACCAGGGTCCCACATGTACACGTGTACTACACACCAGGGTCCCACATGTACACGTGTACTACACACCAGGGTCCCACATGTACACGTGTACTACACACCAGGGTCCCACGTGTACACGTGTACTACACACCAGGGTCCCACGTGTACACGTGTACTACACACCAGGGTCCCACATGTACACGTGTACTACACACCAGGGTCCCACATGTACACGTGTACTACACACCAGGGTCCCACGTGTACACGTGTACTACACACCAGGGTCCACGTGTTACAGAGACGGATCCCGCACTGTACCTCGATACTACAAAGCAAGGTGGGAACGACTCTCGCGAAGTCAGAGCTGGGAGGAATGGCAGACACATTGCAAAGCGGCGATGCTCCCTTGAATAAACGTTGCAGCTGGGCCTTTTCTGGCACAAAACATGTGATGTGCAAACACACTCCTTCAAGCTGGCAGCAATATCTGGAGCACAATGCTGCCTTATGTCTGAACATTTATTTCCTCTGAATTACCACATTAAAAAACGCAGTTGCGGTAGGAATCTTTAGATCACCACTGCAGTGTAGCACAGCAGAAAGCAGAGCCCACACATCAGGACAAAGCCTGGGCCCTGTGTCCGAATGTTCCTCACACCCACCCTGTCAGCTCCCTGCTCTACATTATGTGGGCACCAAGTTTCTCACACCCACCCTGTCAGCTCCCTGCTCTACATAATGTGGGCACCAAGGTCTCATTTAGTATCTGTCTGCCTCTCTTTGTGACCACTCCATTCCTCATCTAAATGGATGAGAAAGTGTAGAGTGTGTAGGAAGTGGTTGGCAGGTTGCTGTGCAGAGCAATGTATTCCCTGACCACAGCTCCTGTGGCAGTGGTTGGCACCTCATTCAAGTCCAGGAAAGTCTCTCCTTCAGAACATGAGCTGAGGAGAGAAAGTGGATGAGTTGCAGTTTCACTTTCACTCACACTTTAGTTTCAGGTCTGGGCTATTTTGTCACCACTGGTCATGAGTGTGAGCAGTTGTGACCACGGCGTGTCTGTGCTAACACGTGCTAAACGATTATCACTTCTGTTAGGACCCTAGTGTGTAATATAGGGGGTACCATGTGGGACAATAAGCACTCATTCTGTACCCCAGTTATACAGACTAGGGTCCCACACAGTACCACCCAGTATACAGACCGGGGTAGCACATGTCCCGTTTAACCCTCCTTTCCCCCTCCCCTCTCCCCAGCTTTACATTTCATTCCTCCTCTCCTCATTCCTCCAATTCCAACATCTACCGCCTCTTGTGTCTCCCTAATTGTTTAAACAACTAGGAACACATTCCACCTCTGGCCAGGGAAGAATACAGCCCATACCGTCATGCTGATTGTGTGGTTTATGGAAACAAATTAGAATAATTGTATTTACAATAGTTTCTAACACTAGCATTGGTGAGTTCCCTTAATGCAATGATCATCCGTGATCAGTAAAAGGGCAAAGATTTAATAGATAAAAGATTTAATAGGTAAAAGATTTTCCACACAGGGCGATGGGTGTTAGGAACAAGCTGCCAGAGGGGGTAGTTATAACAACAGGGACTGTAACAACATGTACACTAAATGTGGACAGGAAGGGATATGGGTCAAACATGGGCATGTAGACTAGCTTTGATGGGGCATATTGGTCAGCACGACAGCATTGGGCCAAACGGCCTGTTTCCGTGCTGTGTGACTCGATGACAACAGAGAGAGAGGGGGAGAGAAAGAGGGAGAGGGGGAAGGGAAGGGGGGAGAGAGAGAGAGGGAGAGAGTGAGAGGGGCAGGGAGAGAGAGAGAGGGAGAGGGAGGGGGAGGGAGAGTGGAGAGAGAGAGAGAGAGAGAGAGAGAGAGGGAGAGAGAGTGAGAAAGAGAGAGAGAGTGAGAGGGAGGGGGGAGGGGGAGAGAGAGAGAGAGAGAGAGAGAGAGAGAGGGGGAGGGGGAGGGAGGAGGGAGAGAGGAGGTGGAGAGGAGTGAGAGAGAGAGAAGAGGGGGAGAGGGAGGAGAGAGAGAGGAGAGGAGGGAGGGAAAGAGAGAGAGAGAGGTGGAGAGAGAGTGAGAGAGGAGAGAGAGGAGAGATATTAAGAGAGAGTGAGAGGAGGAGAGAGAGGAGAGAGAGAGAGAGGAGAGGGAGAGAGGGAGAGGGGAGAGGGGAGGAGGGAGAGGAGAGAGGAGAGGGAGAGGAGAGAGAGAGAGAGAGAGAGGAGGGAGAGAGAGGAGGGAGGGAGAGAGGAGGGGAGGGGAGGGAGAGAGAGAGGAGGAGGGAGGAAGAGAGAGAGAGTGAGGAGAAGATGAGAGAGAGAGAGGAGAGAGGGAGAGGGAGAGAGAGGGTGAGGGAGAGGAGGAGAGGGAGAGAGGGAGAGAGAGGGTAGAGGGAGAGAGAGAGAGAGAGAGAGAGAGAGTGAGTGAGTGAGAGAAAGGGCACACTGAACAGTGTTTTGCGATACTCTAGGACAGGTGTGACGGCAGGGGTCCCTACTTGATCTGCTGCTGACACCAGTGTAAAACCCACTGAGACACATTCAAGAACTTCAATGCTGTTACCCAGTGTGTAATACCCTGGTTCAGGGCCCTGTCTACAACCAGACAGTGGTGCTGCATATATGCATCTTATGTGTCATCAATTGCCTGGCATAGTCAACACTAAACTTTGTGCATAACCAAAAGGAGGACCTCGTGAATATAACAAATTAATTTGCTTCTTTTACCAAGGACTTGTAAAGGAATCCAGTACGATGCAATGTGTTGTGTTGCGCACTTTGCATGAGGGTTAGGATCATCTTTAACCTATTGTTTAAGGTGCCACAGATAACCAGCATTCATTTAACTTGAAATCTAAAGCCCAACAGTCATTGCTCACTGTGTAAATGATTGTGTATAAAATAGACTTGAGATGTTAGATGTCATCCTTCCTCTGTCACCATGGTTTCTTCTCCACGCTGGGCCACCAACCCTCCCCCAGCCTCACATTGCAGCTTTACCAAGAGACCTTTCCCTTCGTGACTTTGCTCCTGCCTCCACCGGCTACTTCCCTTCGAGAAACACTTTCCCATGAAACGTAGGGGATGAAACTCCTGAATATTCCATTCGGCACTCATTGAATGGTGGAGTAGACTTGATGGACAGAATTGCCTAATTCTGCTCCTATCACTTATGACCTTATGACACAAGGGGCTGCTCCGGTTGCCTGCCCCATCCTAACATTAGGTTATAAATGACTCCTAGTGTAAACAAGTTACAATAATCCATCACGGGTCAATGTGAGAAGTGAAACTCGTCTCCCATCTCCACACATTTGTTGTTTTAAAGTGTGGACTTTATTATTTGACCGTGAAATATTCGTTATAGAATAATAGAACATAAAGGTTTAATGGATATATTGCAAATTCTTTAAATAAATGCAAATGAGCTGAAACCTTTTCTTTTTAATCATGTGAACATCCTGAATCAGAAGCCTGCTCAAACTCCTGGATGTAATGGTAACAACGTACTTTTAACCTCCATGCCAATGCCAGAAATAAAACTAATCTAGCCACTGATTGAGGAAACATTATCAATTTTGAGTTGCGGAATTTATTTAATCTCGAGCATCGGTTTGACGTCAGCGTTATTAGCAAAACTCAGGCCCAGGCATGTGGAGGAAACGCTCCTCTAATCCAACCTGGAACCACACAGGGAGAGCTGACTGCTTTGTGATTCTCCTTGGAGACTGCATGTCCAATTCTTTACAGCCATCATTAGAACAGTCATTTGGACTAAGCTGCCCATGGTTCCCCAGCTGAATTGTTCATTTGGGATGCAATTGGAGTATTGTTGCTTTTAATGGGAGGAGGAGTTGTCCCAGAATCTCTGGAGTCAGTCTCAGAACTGAGCCTCCGTGACAAATTGATTTAAAGATGCCCGACCGACAGGGTGAAGCAGCCACACTTTCTCTTGTTACCTTGAGAGCACAGCGCTCTCAGCAAACAACTAAATGTCTGACTGTCCTTAAAATACACTGTCAATAAACAAACCACAAATATCCTTGCAAGGGTACACTAAAGGCTGGAGAAACTCAGCGGGTGCAGCTGCATCTAAGGAGCAAAGGAGATAGGCGACGTTTTGGGTCTTCTTCAGACTGGTCAGGGATCAGGTAAACGAGAGATATAGACGGTGATGTGGAGAGATAAAGAACAATGAATGAAAGATAAGCAAAAAAGTATCGATGATAAATGGAACAAGCCATTGTAAGCTGTTTGTAGTGTGAAAATGAGAAGCTGGTGCGACTAGGGTGGGGAGAGATAGAGAGAGAGGGAATGCCAAGGCCCGAGGACTGAGGGAGAGGTGGGAAGGGGAGGAGACAGCAAGGGTTAACAGAATTGAGAAAATTCAATGTTCAAGACCAGAGGATGCAGACTCCCCAAGCAAAATGTGTAGGAAGGTGAAATTTAAAGTTAACAAAGCAAATTAACACAGCGCTGGTAAATGTGGAACAAAGAGCAGAATGTGTTGGAAATGTGCGGGATGTTAGCCAGTGTCTGTGGAGACAGAATCAGACAATGAACTTTCATCAGAAATAAGAAAATATAAGCGGAAACAAACTCTACCCATATCCTAAACTCAGCCATCGTATCTGCATTGGTCCATTCTGGCCGTTGTTCGAGATGGGGGGCTGATTGAGGGAGCCCAGTAGGCTGTGATTCTGAGATTCTCTCCTCACCCATGTTTGAGGTGATCCTGTGTCACCTCATCAGCTGAAGACTCCTCATTCTAGATTATCTCACCGGAAACTCCATTTGCCAATTGTTGCCAGGGATGTATCTACAGGGATGACCATTGTGTAATAGAGCTTTGCTCCACAGAATTCACAAATCACTGCCCATTTCATTAACTTCTCATAGTGTATTAAAGATGCCAGTGGTGACTAGAAACTCAAACAGGCATCATGGGAGGAACATCATCCACTCAAATACCGGCCAACCGTTCAAGGGAAAGGAACAACTGTTGTCATGCGTCTGACAAAACTCACCGAGAATGTACATCATGGTAGAAAATTGTTGCCACAAACTTTCATCTGTTCCAGTCGGTTTAACAGAGCCAACCTGTGAAACGACTGGGAATGCCTCATTAGCGAAGGAACGATGTTGCATTGTGACGTGTTATTGTCCCGCGTGTGCTGGCTGTCAGCTGCCAGGTGACACGCTCCAGACATGTATGGCAGTGGTGTTGTCGGCAACAGATGGGCCGCTGTCACGTCCATACACGGCAGTTCTCTGATGGTTCTCTGACCTCCCTCTTCATCCCATCTCCCAGTTCACAGGGAGGTTGTAATGCACCAGCTCCACGCTGCCCTCTCAGGACATAATACCCTGGTTTATTTGTTACTTCACAAGGTCTACGGTAAACAGGTGAAGATCAACACACAACTACTTCCTGAAATAACCACAGGTGACAATAATAAATCTATATCTCACACTGGAGCTCGAGCTGAGCATTCCCTGGAAGTGGAGAGAATCTTCTGGAAACGTCAGAAAGTTCATATAACAGGGGTGACATTGATCTTTATCAGGGAAGTGTTGCTTCTACATTATGATATCCATCCTCGGTCATTCTTCACACCAACGTTCATTGTGGTCACTGCTGAAGGGTTGACCATTGGCAATCCCTGGAAGTGGCGGCACAAGGTGGTAACGAGCAACCCTAATGCTTGCGTTCATAGGTTAGGCTATTGTCAGTTGGGAAGTCATATTGTAGTTGTACAAAACTATGGTTCAGCACATTTGGAGTATTGGTACAGTTCTAGTCATCACACTACAGGAAGGATGTGGAGACTTTGGAGAGGGTGCAGAAGAGGGTCATCAGGGTGGTGCCTGGATTGAAGTATATTAGTTCCACGAGGAAGTAAGATTGTTTTGTCTGGGGAATTGGAGGCAGAGGGGTGACCTGATAGAACAATATCAGGTGGATGATGGTGAAGAAGGAACAAGTCATTACTGAGACCACACTTTGGTGCAGCTCTGGTCACTAAACTGGAGGAAGGATTGCAGAGACAGGCCCTTCGGCCCAAATCATTCAGACCAATCTATATGCCCCATCTAAGCTGATCCCATTCGTCTGATAGACAGAAGATAGGCACAAAATGCTGGAGTAACTCAGCAGGACAGGCAATATCTCTGGATAGAAGGAATGGGTGATGTTGTGGGTCAAACCCTAACCCTAACCCTTCCTACCCCTTTGAGTTTGGCCCATATCCCTCCAAACGTTTCCTATCCATGCAATTGTCGAAATGTTATTGCACCTGCCACAACTCCTCTGGCAGCTTGTTCCATAACTCTATCAAGCTTTCCCCCCAGGTTCCCATTAAAATATTTCCCTCTCACACTTAAGGTGAGATCTGTGGTAACCAACAGCCTCTTGTTCTCAATTCCCCCAACCTTGGTAAAAAGACTTTACACATTCGGCCCATATATCCCCTCTTGGTTATACGAATGCATGAATAAGTTTATTGGCCAAGTATGTTCACATACAAGGAATTTGCTTTGGTGCTCCGCTCTCAAATAACATCACGACATACAGTGACAATTAAGAATGACATATAAAACATTAAACATTGAACATATACACCATGTCATAAGGTTGGAAAGAGTGCAGAAGAAATTGATCAAGATGTGACCTGATCTTAGCCTTGGGTTATAGCTGGGGACTGAATAGGCTGGGATTATTTAGAGGCTAAGGGGTGACCTTATTGAAGTGGGGCATGGATAAAGTAATCGCTCAATCCTTTTCCAGGGTCTCGGATTCTAAAGTTAGGGGGCAGAGATTTAAGTTGAGAGGGGAGTGATTTGGGTGGGACCTCAGATGTACCTTTTTTACAGAGAGGGCATTTCATATCTGGAACAAACTGCTCGAGCAAACTACAGAAGTGGATATAATTGTGATATATAACTTTTAGATCCTTTTAGACCCAGAAAGAATCAGTCTGAAGAAAGGTCCTAACCCCGAAATGTCACCTATCCATGTTCTCCACAGATGCTGCCTGACCCGCTGAGTTACTCCAGCACTCTGTGAAACGTCACCGATCCATGTTCTCACAGATGCTGCCTGACCCACTGAGAATACTCCAGTCTGTGAAACGTCCCTATCCATGTTCTCACAGATGCTGCCTGGACCCGCTGAGTTACTCCAGCACTCTGTGAAACGTCACCTATCCATGTTCTCCACAGATGCTGCCTGACCCGCTGAGTTACTCCAGCACTCTGTGAAACGTCACCTATCCATGTTCTCCACAGATGCTGCCTGACCTGCTGAGTTACTCCAGCACTCTGTGAAACGTCACCTATCCATGTTCTCCACAGTGCTGCCTGACCCGCTGAGTTACTCCAGCTGTGAAACGTCACCTATCCATGTTCTCCACAGATGCTGCCTGACCCGCTGAGTTACTCCAGCACTCTGTGAAACGTCACCTATCCATGTTCTCCACAGATGCTGCCTGACCCGCTGAGTTACTCCAGCACTCTGTGAAACGTCACCTATCCATGTTCTCCACAGATGCTGCCTAACCCTTTTGCCTGTTTGCGGATGACACAAAGCTGGGTGGCAGTGTGAACTGTGAAGAGGATGTTAGGAGGTTGCAGGGTGACCTGGACAGGTTGAGTGAGTGGGCAGATGCAGTATATTATAGATATAAGTGAGGTTATCCACTATGGTGGCAAAAACAAGGGGGCAGATTATTATCTCAATAGGGTTAGGTTAGGTAAGGGGGAGGTACAGCGAGACCTGGGTGTCCTTGTACACCGGTCACTGAAAGTTGGCGTGCAGGTACAGCAGGCAGTGAAGAAAGCTAATGGAATGTTGGCCTTTATAACAAGAGGATTTCAGTTTAGTAGAGGGGTTCTTCTGCAGTTGTATAGGGCTCTGGTGAGACCATATCTGGAATATTGCGTACAGTTTTGGTCCCCTAATTTGAGGAAGGACATCCTTGTGATTGAGGCAGTGCAGCGTAGGTTCACAAGATTGATCCCTGGGATGGCAGGACTGTCATATGAGGAAAGATTGAATAGACTAGGCTTGCATTCACTGGAGTTTAGAAGGATGAGGGGAAAATCTTATAGAAACATATAAAATTATAAAAGGACTGGACAAGCTAGATGCAGGAAAAATGTTTCCAATGTTGGGCGAGTCCAGAACCAGAGGCCACAGTCTTACAATAAAGGGGAGGCCCTGAGGTGAGTGAGGTGAGAAAAAACCTCCACCCAGAAAGTTGTGAATTTGTGGAATTCCCTGCCACAGAGGGCAGTGGAGGCCAAGTCACTGGATGGATTTAAGAGAGAGTTAGATAGAGCTCTAGGGACTAGTGGAGTCAAGGGATATGGGGAGAAGGCAGGCATGGGTTATTGATAGCGGACAATCAGCCATGATCACAATGAATGGCGGTGCTGGCCCGAATGGCCATTTCCTGCACCTATTTTCTATGTTTCTATGACCTGCTGAGTTACTCCAGCACTCTGTGTCCTTTTGTAGGAATAGATCACTCATGCCCGTAGTCTGCCACCATTCACCAACGCCATGTTGATACAATCTGGACTTCAGCACCACTTTTCCTCGGTCTTCCCAAACTCATGACTCCCATCCAGTTTGAGTGTCAATATCAGCTTGGATGTCCGCATTGACGGCCTCAGTGATACACCCTCACTACACCATTCATGGTGTGTGGAGGACGCAGGGACAAGGACTGCAGTGCAACACTACACACAGCTCTGTTACACCCTCACTACACCATTCATGGTGTGTGGAGGACGCAGGGACAAGGACTGCAGTGCAACACTACACACAGCTCTGTTACACCCTCACTACACCATTCATGGTGTGTGGAGGACGCAGGGACAAGGACTGCAGTGCAACACTACACACAGCTCTGCTCCGTGGTTCACTTCATCTTCTCTACTGAAGCTCTACATGTGAACAATCTGAGCTGCAGTCTATGAGGTGATTTAATTGGATTTTGCTTCATTCACTTTGGTTCGAAGAATATTCCGTTTGTTCCATCTCACTGATCAGCAATGGTGTTTATTTGAAAGGACTAATGACCATAACTTAATTACTGCAGGAATCATTTGTGTAATCCAACAGGCCATGTATCATCCTGGGTAAAAACTCCACCTGCTGGGCTCGATATGTTTTAATTTATTTGACAAAGCCCAGAATTATGTCAATCTGACATAAATCTTACTGGGCAGAATGTTCTCTGCACTGTGGGCCTGAATATTACTGTTAGACCGACTGAATCAACAGCAGTAAGGCAGGCAGCCGGTGAAAGAGCCAGCCAGGTACTGTAGCCGATACATCACTGAATGCCTACTGCACTGAGGGGAACCTACAGGCAATGGAGTTAATGGCTGTTCTTGATGAAACACGTGTTTTTCTTCAAAACTCACAAGATATTGAAATGTAGGTAGTAAACTAACAGATATGTAGTAGATTAATTAGTTAAAAGATTAACTAAATATTAAACTTATAGAACCCTTAACAAGTTGCAAATATGAAAGAGGATTTGCATAAATATATTTAATTACAGGAGACGGTGTGTAGTCTAATGTTGGGCTCCATGGCATTGTAGAGGATGTGTAGGGGTCCTCAAAGGTCCTGGCTGATTTCATCTTCTGAAACCTTACATGTGCTTTAAAAGAGTTTGAATACAGCTTGGGTTCGTCCATAATTCAACTAAAAAGAACCAAGCACAAAAGTGTGAAACTTGTTCAGTTTGAAACTGTGACCGTTTTGAACATAGATGTCAGATCTCCACCCTCTGCTAATATTAATTTCCTTTCTGCCAATATTTCATACCGCCTTGCAACTTTACACATTTATTTATAATGAAGATAAACACCCATAATAAAATATGTTCTTTGAGTGCAATCAGAAAATTACCAGCAAGCTGTTTCCTTGAAACAACTTCTGTTCCAATTTGGAAGCCTGCAGCCAGTTTGGGCAGCTCCTGTCAAACGATGCGATACAAAGGCTCTGCATTTCCATGGCGCCAGGGACATCTTGCTAAACTACTTCACAGCAAGTACTGTCTCTATTATTCACGTCATTGTTGCCATGTCTCCTACATGATCCGTTTTGTGCATAGCAAGCTTGTACAAATAGTGATCTGTGGAGAACATGGATAGGTGACGTTTCACAGAGTGCTGGAGTAACTCAGCGGGTCAGGCAGCATCTGTGGAATACAATGGTTCTGCTGGTTTCCCTGGTCCTCAGCTTTCACCCCTAACCTCCGCATCAGACATTTCCATCATCTCCAACACGATCCCACCACCAGTCACATCTTCCCAGGTCCCTCCCTTTCCAACCTATGAAAATAGAACATAGAAAATAGCAAGGCTATTGTCAGTACAGACTGGAGTCAGACAGACTCTCACACTGGCAGCCAGACTCAGACAGACTCTCACACTGGCAGCCAGACGCAGACAGACCCAGACAGACCCAGACATACCCAGACAGACTCTCACACTGGCAGCCAGACGCAGACAGATTCTCACACTGGCAGCCAGACGCAGACAGACTCAGACAGACCCAGACAGACTCTCACACTGGCAGCCAGACTCAGACACTCAGTCAGACTCAGACAGACTCATACAGACTCAGACAGACTCAGACAGACCCAGACAGACCCAGACAGACCCAGACAGACCCAGACAGACTTAGACGGACTTAGACGGACTCTCACACTGGCAGCCACTCAGACAGACTCAGACAGATTGTCACACTGGCAGACAGACTCAGACAGACTCAGACAGACGTACTTATCACAATGGTGAAAAGCATTTCCAACAATGTCCCACAGGAGTGGAACTAATCTCCAGGACAAATGGAAACTGTTGAAACTACATCGCCTCCACTCCAGAACTAAGGTCATCCCAACTATTGAGTTACAATCTGCAGCGGTGCTTACATCAATCCAGGTCTGGAGATCAAACCCCATCACTATTGAGGAACACACTGAAGGTTCACAAAACAACACCCTCTACAGTGCCATGGAGCCCAACACTAGACAAGGCCCGTACACACCCTCTACAGTGCCATGGAGCCCAACACTAGACAAGGCCCCTACACATCCTCTACAGTGCCATGGAGCCCAACACTAGACAAGGCCCCTACACATCCTCTACAATGCCATGGAGCCCAACATTAGACTACACACCCTCTACAGTGCCATGGAGCCCAATACTAGGCCAAGGCCCCTACACATCCTCTACAATGCCATGGAGCCCACCACTAGGCCAAGGCTCCTACAACATCCTCTACAATGCCACGTAGATCAGCACTGAGCCAAGAGGGGCAGAGAGCAGGGAGACCAGTGGCCCAGGACTGAGCCAAGAACTGTACATCCTCCCAAAAGTGCTATGTAGCTCAGCACTAAGCCAAGAGGAGCCAAGAGGTCCTTACCCACCCCTCACCTAAAACCCATGCCTTCTAGTTCTTGATTCCCCTCCCCTGGGGAGCAGAGGATGACCCTACCTCACGAGGAAGGCACAAAGAGTGGTAGGTCCCAATGCAGGGACACAGAAGGCCAACTCAACAGTGGCAGCTCCAGCTAACTAACCACCCTGGTGCCCATCCCATCGCACACCCCCTGCCGTCCCGTGGGCCAGCCCATGTTCCCATTTGTCCCATCGGTCACCTCTGAGCCCACAGCGCCGTGAGTCATCTTCAATCCGCAGGCTCTGCCTAAGCACAAGTTGCAATGTCGAACCCGCCATCCCCATCGCGAATTATGGAGCACCCAGATTTGGGGACTGGAGTATTCACTGACTATCGTCGCTCTCCCCCATCCTGAGTCCCAGTTAGGCAGTGGGATCATCAGTCAGCAGTGAAGGTGCTAAATAATATATCAATCCGACCAGACTGGCTGCTTTGTTTTCCAAACAGCTTTTGTACTTTGTCTGTGGGAGTAGAACAGGGAGATTGCCTGTGGATAAACACATGGCCATTGGTAGTTTAGTCTTTGGTGACATTCCTACCGGACCCGACTCAACATGAACAGGGGATGAAGTGCCAGGAAACGTGTGCCGATTATCAGAGGAACTGCTATCAATGACCTCAGCTCCTCGTTTCATTCACCCACATTAATAGAATCACAAAGGCCTGTGAAAGCTGTTTCCCCGATAGGTGTAGAAGTTGGAGCATCCTACACACATATAAAATATTAATTCATCCTCTCAGTCCAACAACTGTTTTATAAATGTTAATTAGGAAAAAGATTGGCACTCTACAGTAACTGGGGAATTGTCCTTCTGAAACCTAGAATACCATTTCAGCCTTGTTGCAGTAAATATGAAACATGTTTCTGTAAATATCCTCTGGTCATGTTTCTGCATATAGATTGCCTTAATGAAGGGCAAACCTTTGGATATTTACAGGCCCTTAATAGCTGCATTAAAATGAGAGCTGTGGATATTTACGGACACTCCAGTGTCGATACTTCGGTACATAACACCAGGAACGCACGCTTAGACAAACAATCCTTCTCTGGCATGGATCAGTCTATTCAAGGTTTGACAATCGATTGTTTCTGGAGTGGGATGCAGATTTATTACGGATTTTCTATCGGTGTGACAGAGGATGAGACATAGACTGGCCACTCTTGCTTGACTTTCACGTTGGTACAAAGGATCCAGCTTTTGGTATCTCAAGCATGGCGTGTGGTCCCCACAATGTGCCAGATCCCGGCTACATCCCCAGACTGGCCAATGCTGGCTACATCTGCTGGAAAGGGGAGGTTACTTGGTACCTTCACGCCTGCTTTACTACTTTATTGGGACAATTCAACACGTGATTCCACATGCATTCCCAAGGCTTCATCAATTCCCATGTCTGGAACACAACAGGTTATGAACACAAACTTGTCTGAAGAAGGGTCTCGACCCGAAACGTCATCTATTCCTTCGCTCCATAGATGCTGCCCGCCCCGCTGAGTTTCTCTAGTATTTATTGTCCACCTTCGATTTTTCCAGCATCTGCAGTTCTTTCTTAAACGCAAACTTGGATCATTTGCGGGTTTGGTGTTAATTTTGGACACCAGTAGAATTGCGTTGTTCTCAACAATGCTACAAGATGCTGAGAGATGAAATTTGTCTGGACATTGGGCTTGCCCCCAGCCCCATAGTCTTTCCCTTCCTCTTATTTACAGAGACTTAAGATCAGACCTAAAATAATTTGACTCATTCATCTCTTGCGCCGAGAAAAAACAGGAGTTTTCAAATAATGGGAGGTTTGTAAGGTCATGCACAGAATGTTCTAGTAATTTGGCCCCAGGCTTGTACAAATGCATTGCATACTACCTAACTAATTCATCCTGACACTTGGATGCATGGAGGCAGCTGCCAATATGGTGAAAATTATTCTCGAGACAGATCCAGGAATGAAATCGAAATCGTCATCAAAATATAATTCAACATTTCAGCTGCGGAAATCAAACATCCACTCCACCCTTTCTCCACCTGTTCTTAGTTTAGTTTTAGAGATACAGTGTGGAAACAGGCCCTTCAGCCGACCGAGTCCGTGCTGACCAACAATCACCAGTACACTTGCTCTATGCTACACACTGGGGACAATTTACAGAGGCCAATTAACTTACAAATGTGCATGTCTTTGGGATGTGGGAGGAAACCAGAGCAGCTGGAGAAATCCCACGTGGTCACTGGTAGAACGTGCAAACTCATACAGACAGCACCAGTAATCAGGATCAAACCTGGATCTCTGGCACTGTAAGGCTGTGCTACTGCCCTGCCCCACTCTCTCCTTCTCAAGTCCTTGCCCGCTGCACATCATCTCCACATCTGGCCCGATAGAATACTGAAGCATTTCCAATGATTCTCTGAATCCTCCACATCACTAGTCTCATAATTCTTAACTCTTCTTATCTCACACCTTCTGTCTTTTCATCTGTCTTAAGTGCAACCAACTGCCCATCAACCCCTCCCCCCTTCCATCTATTACCTTCTCCTCCTCTCTGCCAGCTTTCTTACCAACCCCCACAATCAGTCTGAAGGAAGGGCCCAACCCGAAACATCGCCTATCCATGTTCTCCACAGATGCTGCCTGACCCGCTGAGTTACTCCAGCACTCATAAATATTGTGTAAGTATAATGAAATAATGCCCTCTCCCTAATCCTACTGGCCAATGACATTTCAGAGCCACCTTTAGTCCTAATTCCTTCCTTGATTTATTTCCTTCCTCTTTTATATTCCTCAAAACTCTGGCCCGATTTCAGCTTCCTAAACTTTATATATTCTTCCTTTTACTTTTTGTTAAACTTACAATATGGCTTCCCATCCAAGCTTCCCAAACAGTGCCACCCTTATCTTTCATCTTCACAGGTCCCTGCTGGCCAAGGACTTTAATCAGCTGGCCTTTAAATAACTCCTATATGTCAGATATGGATTTAGTCTCCAACAGCCACTGACAGATGAGCCCCAAATCCTTTACCATTTTCACCCGGAGGCAATTCCTAGCCTTATCTATTCTATCTGAAAAAAATATACAATTAAAGCCACTGATTTGAGCAATTATGGTCATTCTTTCAACTGAATTTCAAGCATTTGGAACTATTTTGAACATGCAAAAATGAGACGGCTTGTGTTCTTTAAAATTAAATTCAGGGAACTTTTTGATTGGCCATGAAGTAAATTAGTAAGATTAAACGAGAACTTACCAGTTCGAAGTTTGATCGTTATTTTATGAGGAGTAACGATGAGGGATTACGTGAAGAAGCCCCGCCTGGCGCTGGAACGGCATACTTCAAAGCAGCGGCATGAAAAACACAGAACATAATAGCCGGAGTAAGATAGTAAGGCTCAACATAGATTTAGAACTACCAGATGATCATTTATTTTATGAGGGTCGGGAGTGGAGGGCACGTAATCCCTCATCGTTACTCCTCATAAAATAAAAAGCGATCAAACTTCAAACTGGTACAGTTCTCGTTTAATCTTACTATTTTACTTCAGAGTCACGTGAGTGACTACAATGAAGATTTTGAAGCTCTCTGTGTTTTTTCATGTCGTAGACTCCTTCCATACGACACTCTGGCTCACACAACACAGTAATGAGCAAAATAACACATTTTTTCCCCCAAACATTGCCTCAGGTTATGTGATATAATTATTTCACATTATAAAAAGAATAAAAGTAATGCCCTTTCTATTGATAAGGCAAGTTTATCACAAAAAATATCAATTGATATATATAATTTGATGGTATGAACAAAGCAACATTATAGAGAACCCAACACTCCATGTCCAATCGTGACACAATGACTGATTTCATTTATTTAATATTTATTTTACACCCTCCTGTGGCCTTGCATCTATGCTCGAACGACTCATCCTGTGCCATTCTGTGAATGTATCTACCTCCTTAACAGAGTAATTTTCCACTTTCAGTATCTAGTTCACTGAGTGTTATTCAATGTTTAACCATCTAGAATACATTTCTCTAGAACCATCAGTTTTTACTGAACGTAATGTGGTTTTTTGTGTGTAATAAATAGTGCTGTTCAATTACCTCAGAGACTCTTAGTTACTTTAACATATTTCATACTGTTCACACACAACACACAATTTAAGGCCGACAGGATATGCTTATAGGTTTAACCTTGGTTCCAGCTCTTCTTGGTCTGCTTTGTTTGGTAAATTCATAAATATATGATAATGTAATCTGTATCCACATATAATTTTTTATAACGTAATATTTAACAATATTTGCACTCTTATCTTGATAGTAAAGTCATCAGTATTATTACTTTCAATGTTAACTTTTTTTGAATCATTGATAGAACTGGAGTCCATTGCCTAAGGCAATTCAGGACTATATTGATCTCCAGACTTATGTATTGAAATTTTGGACAGATTATATATACACATATACATATATATACTTATATTTATATCTACATATATATCCTTTTCATATCGGGATTTTACGAATGAACCCGATAACTTCTAGGTTAGTATATTGTCCGTAATTAGGACGAAAAACACTCTGAGCCCTATTAATTGGCTCTATCAATTAGATACTCAGAAAAAATGCAATCCACAAGAACTCACATATATCTAATATGACAAATAATTTTACTGTATACACAGACTTCCAATTCTTATAAAATATCGTTGTTTTTTTTTTTCTTCTGCAAATTGCAGGTTATAACACTTCTTTATACATAATTATTTTATTGTTATGTTGTTATATTAGTTAAACATTCATAGACTTCTTTGACCATTAAACTATTGTAATGGTCTGATCAACCTGCAGATAGTCAATTCATATTTTCATATTATGGATGCCTTTGTACAACAATAAATTACTGCAACTATGAATCATCACAAGTGGGTTCAACATCACTCAATATTTATGAAACCATGAAGGATCCGTTTTAGACCACCAAAATGCGTCTGACAGTGTTTTGCTATATTTTAATCAGACACTGCCCTATCAGACAAAAATGAGGAACATAAAAACCATTTTTCCTCATGTAATTGAGAGAAAAGCATCCACCTTTCCTGTTCTTGGTTTACCCACGAGAATATTTGAAAAATTGGTTATTTCATCTGTATACAACCAGATTAATTGTAAGTAATCCATATTAATGACAATGTATTTTCCCCCTTAATGTGTAGTCTGTGATAACATTGTCTCTTTCTTAGAGATAAACAGCTGGACTAAACATTTTAGAATATGCCACATCTGTTTACTCAGATAATCACATGATTATTATTTTACTTATCTTATGTGATTTAATATACGCCACATCCGTGGTATTGTACACCTTGTTATAACCTGGACACTTCCATAATAGAACAATCGATATTTTAATCCATAATTCTATAATTATAATTCAATAATTAATACAAATGTTTGGAGAATTTCTTAGGACAATTCATTTGCATTTACCTGGTATTATTGTCTGTAGTCCCAACAAAGAGATGTATCAATTATCTTTATAAGAATAGATAATATTTTTATCTTACCCAAATATTCACAGAACTGTCCATCATCTGTTAATACTTGCTTCAGCTTGCAACAGCTGCTAAGCTTATAGTTGAAGCAACTTGTGAACCCCCCTTTTTTTTTTAAAATCCATTACTTTAATAATGATAATGTATCATTTGGTATTTGTATAAGCCTCTCACAAAGGCATACATATTCTTATAATCTTCTGTATTTCTTCTTTTGGAGCTTTATTACTCTTACCTAGGCTCCTTTTCTAATGGAGGGACAAAGTATGTCAACAAAACCATAAGACATATTTGTATCATGGAACAATTTCCCTCCTCTTATGGTGCTGAATTACTCCTAAATAGTAATTTATGAATATTTATGAATGCCTAAAACATAGGCTTTATGTGATGGGTCAAGTCTTTGCCTTTCAACAGACTTGTAATTGCAGCACTAATTTGCAGCTGACTCTAATTTAAATGTGATCAAGATAACCATGACCATGTCCTCATTAGTGCAAGTGCTGATCTTATCAGTGCAATTGTTCTTCCAGTATTCTGTTTAACAGCCTTAAACTGGATTTAATCCTTTAGACAATGTTTTAACTTGCACTGCTTGACCCATTTTAATTAATTTCAAGCACCTGTAATATTTGATTAACCACTTTGTTAATAACAACTGTATTTCAATGTTGAAGATGTTCCATTTTATAAAATGTTTCTTACACTGTGAAAGTGTATATAAAACGATGTTTTGTATGGTTTATACCATCACATCTGTACACTGAGGTAATTTATAATATATATATGTACGTACCCCTTGTTTATTGGAGTTACTTTTGGGTGCAAACCTAAAATCAAATTTTTACGTTTTCTTATACAGGTGAACTAATCCTTTCTAATTTTTTGTAGTCCTTAGTTATATTAAATTAATGATCATAATACACCTGTAATCCCCCACAATCGGAGATTTCATGAATTTATTTTGTAACAGTTGTTTGCACCTCTTCCACATACTTCAGGCCTTCTTTTCCCAATTATATGGGTTTGGATAAGGCTATATTTTTTTTTTCACACAGAGAGTGGTGAGTCTCTGGAACTCTCTGCCACAGAGGGTAGTTGAGGCCAGTTCATTGGCTATATTTAAGAGTGAGTTGGATGTGGCCCTTGTGGCTAAGGGGATCAGAGGGTATGGAGAGAAGGCAGGTACGGGATACTGAGTTGGATGATCAGCCATGATCATATTGAATGGCGGTGCAGGCTCGAAGGGCTGAATGGCCTACTCCTGCACCTAATTTCTATGTTTCTATGTATATTTGATTATGTTTATTTATCATACTTCTGCCTTAGTTTTGATCCATTATCAAATCTTTATATTGAATCATAATTTTTTCCCCCCAAGTTTAAAGACCAATAGTCTGTTCTTTTGTAATCAATACTTTGAATAATCATAAGGCAGGTTTTATTCCATAATAATCAGGATTTTAACATAACCTGATTTGATCTGCAAATCTAGAGTGCAGATTTGGTCCCTAAATATTATATATTTCTTCCCAATGAGCTCCACAAACTGATGGCAATTAATTTTCCTTTAAATGTATTGGTTATTTTGCACAATATTTTATTTGTTTTCCATTGAATGGAAATGTACCAGTTTGAAATACTTTTAAAATCGTATTTCCGTATATCTCATCTAATTGAGACATGGATATCATAACCGGATTCACCGTTGATATCTTTATACTTAAAAGTTTTATCATATTCTGCTGTTTCACTATAACAGCTTTTTTTTTTTTTTTTTTTTTCATATTTATTTTTCATGGTCTCACTCTTACATTCAGGTATCAAATCTAGTACACTTATATATATTTTTGTGCTGAAGTGTACTTAAAATAAAACATAAAAAGTTTTATTATTATTCTGCTGTTTTAATCATAACAGCTTTAGTGAGAGACCAATTAATTTTTGTTTTCCATGGTTATTTTCCATGGCCTCACTTTTTTAGGGTCAGTTTTCCATTTTATTTTTACTGCCCTTATTACTCCTGAGTTTTTCCTCAAGGAGACTACCTTCAAATATCTGAGGTAGATATTCCCACCATAATTCATCATATATATTAATATATGAAACCCCTTTAGGGTAGGTTAAGGAATGTTTTTGGGCCTTTTAACCCTTTTTGGCTTGAATTCTTTATTTAGTTTATTTTTGGAATCTTTTTTTTTTTTTTTTTCCATTATGTTTTCAAGCCAGAACCTTTTTTAGTCTGAAGGCCTTTTATTGAATTTTTTAAATTATGGCCTTTCTGACTTTATAAAATTTCCCCCTCCCCCCGTGCCAAAAGTTTGTGGAGCGACTAAAAAATCTTTCTAACGTAATTTTGACGGCCACCGGTATCGGAACCGGCTCCGTAATCTCCCGTTCCAATCGCTCCCCTTAGGACGTTCTTTTTTAAAACTCCGTTGTTTTTCAACTTATTTTTTACCTTTAAATTAGTTTTAAATTCTGGTATTCAGTACCAGCCACGGAGTTTTTTAGACCCTGAAAGTGTTTTTCCCCTGCACCTACCTGCGGGCCCGTACCTACCGCTGTCGAGGAGCTGCCTCTGCAGCTCTTGCTCTGCCGTCATCGTCGACGTAATGCCGTTCCAGCGCCAGGCGGGGCTTCTTCACGTAGTCACTCACGTGACTCCGAAGTAAAATGGGGATTGATGGAGTGTGACTTTCAGATTGAGGGTTAGTGTTGGGGTTAACCCTAGCCCTAATGTCAGGAATGAGAGGAGATGCCTGTCTGTAACATCATTCACCTTTGCTTTCTGAAGACTGGCAGAATGTGGCTTTATATTTGTTCCTCATTTTTTAATTTTCAGTCTTTTAATTGATTCAGAAAATATTGGAAAATTGTTCTGTATTGATCCCAGGTTTTCAGAGCTGCAGTTTCTTTGACTTTGGCAGATAAATTAAATATTATTTTCTGCAGTTTCTTGTGGTTTGAATGTATTTGGATGTTCAGGGACCTGTCTGGAGACAAAGTAGCCATGAAATTCATTCAATTTCTGACTCTGTGACGAGGTTTGTTGTACAAATTGTGGCAGATTTTAATCATTCATAAAAATATTCAGCATTAATCTGAACTAGTCGAGGAATTTGTTTATTTGAAGCCCTGCAGTGTTATAAACGGTAAAAAGGAAATGTAGATCAAATATTTCATGTGTGCAAACTGAATCAGACAGTGTAGGTAGCAGAGAAGGTACAGACAGCAAAGACATCGACCAGACTTTGAAATGGAACCACACACTTTGTGCGACCGATCCACCAGCCCGGCCACAGATCCACCGGCCCGGTCACGGATCCACCGGCCCGGCCAGAGATCCACCAGCCCGGCCACAGATCCACCAGCCCGGCCAGAGATCCACCAGCCCGGCCACGGATCCACCAGCCCGGCCAGAGATCCACCAGCCCGGCCACGGATCCACCAGCCCGGCCACGGATCCACCGGCCCGGCCACAGATCCACCGGCCCGGCTACGGATCCACCAGCCCGGCCACAGATCCACCGGCCCGGCCAGAGATCCACCAGCCCGGCCACGGATCCACCAGCCCGGCTAGAGATCCACCAGCCCGGCCACGGATCCACCGGCCCGGCCACGGATCCACCGGCCCGGCCACGGATCCACCAGCCCGGCCACAGATCCACCGGCCCGGCCACGGATCCACCAGCCCGGCCACGGATCCACCAGCCCGGCCACAGATCCACCGATCCACTGAACCACTAACCCGGTCCGATGCTTCCACTCATTTCTGTGTTGCTGAGTGGTGGGTGCAGACTAAAGTGGGAACAGCCAAACACAAGGTGCTATAAAAGTTCCTGCTGGATATCAGAGGCATCACTAATGCAAGGGTAAGGGGTAAGCCATTTGGAACGGTAATGAGGAAAAATGTTTTCACACGGTTGTGAATCTAAGGAATTCTCTGCCTCAGAGGGCGGTGGAGGCCAATTCACTGGATTCTTTCAAGAGAGAGTTAGATAGAGCTCATAAAGATAGTGGTCAGGGGATATGGGGAGAAGGCAGGAACAGGGTACTGAATGTGGATGATCAGCCATGCTATATTTAAGAGTGAGTTGGATGTGGCCCTTGTGGCTAAGGGGATCAGAGGGTATGGAGAGAAGGCAGGTACGGGATACTGAGTTGGATGATCAGCCATGATCATATTGAATGGCGGTGCAGGCTCGAAGGGCTGAATGGCCTACTCCTGCACCTAATTTCTATGTTTCTATGTTTCTATCACAGTGAATGGCGGTGCTGGCTCGAAGGGCCAAATGGCCTCCTCCTGCACCCTATTGTCTATAATGTTCAACCTGTGTTAACCACCTCACCTGATGCCCTGTTACCTACGGTAGATCAATGGAAATTAAATATGTAATCATTTTTTGGGGATTTCGTATTTGGTGGAGAGTTTCATCATTCCTTTCTTTGCTGATGAAGATTATTTTCAGTCAAGGTGGTTGAAGGAAATCGGAGGATGGTTAATATTGACTTTAGTTCATTCAATATCAACTAGTGTGCTGCAGGGTGGAGAACGAACATGGTTTGCATGCTGCATTTCATTATGAATGTACCACACTGCAGCATCGCATGCACGACAAACGCAACTAAGAATTAGCTTCTGAGAGTCATTCACTGTAGATTGAAGAAGAGATAGTTAGATAAGATCTCATGAGAGACTGCACTTTGGATATTTTCAGTGGGTGGAAAGCTGCTACACTTGCAGTGCATTCAGAACCCTTCACTTTTCCACATTTAGTTACGTTACAGCCTTATTCAAAAATGGATTACATTATTTTTTAAAATCATCAATCTACACACAGTACCACAGAATTTAAAAGTGAAAACAGGCGTTTAGAAATGTTTGCAATGTAATTAAAAAGAAGTAACTGAAACATCACATTTACATAAGTATTCAGACCCTTTACTCAGTACTTTGTTGAAGCACCTTTGGCAGCGATTACAGCCTCAAGTCTTCTTGGGTAAGATGCTACAAGCTTGGCACACCTGTATTTGGGTCATTTCTCCCATTCTTCTCTGCAGGTCCTCTCAAGCTCTGTCAGGTTGGATGGGGAGTGTCGATGTAGTTATTTTCAGGTCCCTCCAGAGATGTTCGATCGGGTTCAAGTCCGGGCTCTGGCTGGGCCACTCTAGGACATTCACAGACTTGTCACGAAACCACTCCTGCATTGTCTTGGCTGTGTGCTTAGGGTCATTGTCCTGTTGGAAGGTGAACCTCCGCCCCAGTCTGAGGTCCAGAACACTCTGGAGCAAGTTTTCATCAAGGATCTCTCTGTACTTTGCTCCATTCAACTTTCCCTCAATCCTGACTAGTCTTCCAGTTCCCCACAGCATGATGCTGCCACCACCATGCTTCACCGTTGGTATGGTATTGGCCAGGTGATGAACGGTGCCTGGTTTCCTCCAGACGTGACACTTGGCATTCAGGTTAAAGAGTTCAATCTTGGTTTCATCAGACCAGAGAATCTTGTTTCTCTTGGTCTGAAAGACCTTTATGTGCCTTTTGGCAAACTCGAAGCGGGCTGTCATGTGCCTTTTACTGAGGAGTGACTTCCGTCTGGCCACTCTACCATAAAGGCCTGATTGGTGGAATGCTGCAGATATAGTTGTCCTTCTGGAAGGTTCTCCCATCTCCACAGAGGAACTCTGGAGCCCTGTCAGACCAAGGCCCTTGAACTCTGGAGCCCTCCCTGACCAAGGCCCTTCTCCCCCGATTGCTCAGTTTGGCCGGGAGGCCAGCTCTATGAAGAATCCTGGTGGTTCCAAATTTCTTCCATTTAAGAATGACGGAGGACACTGTGCTCTTCGGGACCTGCAATGCTGCAGAAATTGTTTTATACCCTTCCCCAGATCTGTGTCTCAACACAATCCTGTCTCGAATGTCTATGGACAATTCCTTCGCCTTCATGGCTTGGTTTTGTGCTCTGACATGTACCGTCGACTGTGGGGCCTTATATAGACAGGTGTGTGCCTTTCCAAATCATGTCCAATCAATTTAATTTACCACTGGTGGAGTCCTATCAAGTTGTAGAAACAGCTCAAGGATAATCAGTGGAAGCAGGATGAACCTAAGCTCAATTTTGAGTGTCATAGCAAAGGGCCTGAATACTTATGTAATGTGATATTTCAGTTATTTCGTTTTAATTACTTCTAAACACTTGTTTTCGCTTCTTCTTTCTGTGGCATTGTGTGCAGATTGATGATAAAAAAATGAATTTAATCCATTTAAAAAAAGGCTGTAACGTAACAAAATGTGGAAAAGGTGAAGGGGTCTGAATACTTTCTGAATGCACTGTACTCCCCGTTATCTGGGTGTCTTAGGATCAATGCCCAGATGTAAAATATTTAAAACATTAGGCCATCTGAGTAGTTAAAAGTGTGTTTTTAAAACCAGGAAATGGCCCAACTGTTAGCAAAGAAAAATGGATAGCCTTGCGACGGTGAGATGAACACCCTCTGCTTCATGTCACCTCCACCACATTGAGTGAAGAAGGGTCGTGACCCAAAACATCACCCATTCCTTCTCTCCAGAGATGTTGCCTGTCCTGCTGAGTTACTCCAGCTTTTTGTGTCCATCTTCAGGTTAAACCAGCATCTGCAGTTTATTCCAATGTGGGTACTCTCCGCTGTTGTCTCCTCCGGCATGCTGCGGCTACCTCCAGATTGAAGTGTTGCCATTCCCAATGAAGGGTGGGTATACATAGAAACATAGAAATTAGGTGCAGGAGCAGGCCATTCAGCCCTTCGAGCCTGCACCGCCATTCAATATGATCATGGCTGATCATCCAACTCAGTATCCCGTACCTGCCTTCTCTCCATACCCTCTGATCCCCTTAGCCACAAGGGCCACATCCAACTCACTCTTAAATATAGCCAATGAACTGGCCTCAACTACCCTCTGTGGCAGAGAGTTCCAGAGACTCACCACTCTCTGTGTGAAAAAAGTCTTTCTCATCTCGGTCTTAAAGGATTTCCCCCTTATCCTTAAGCTGTGACCCCTTGTCCTGGACTTCCCCAACATCGGGAACAATCTTCCTGCATCTAGCCTGTCCAACCCCTTAAGAATTTTTGTAAGTTTCTATAAGATCCCCTCTCAATCTCCTAAATTCCAGAGAGTATAAACCGAGTCTATCCAGTCTTTCTTCATAAGACAGTCCTGACATCCCAGGAATCAGTTTGGTGAACCTTCTCTGCACTCCCTCTATGGCAATAATGTCCTTCCTCAGATTTGGAGACCAAAACTGTACGCAATACTCCAGGTGTGGTCTCACCAAGACCCTGTACAACTGAAGTAGAACCTCCCTGCTCCTGTACTCAAATCCTTTTGCTATGAAAGCTAACATACCATTCGCTTTTTTCACTATACCATTCGCTTTTTTCACTATACCAGATGTATAGTGAAAAAATGGATAGATGGCTGGTTGCTAGTTGGTGAGGACTCGGTGGCCCAGGTCCTGTCACTGCGGTGTATGCCACCTTATGTCTTGTCTCCACCAAGTCTGTGCAGGTCGTTGTAAACTTTGCTGAAATGCGGTCTGGTTTCACCCCTCATCCCTCAGTTCAGCGGGCAGCACTGACTCAAGGTTCAACACTGCTTCAATTTTAAAACACTCATTCTTGTTTTCAAATCTCTCCATAATCACATTCTCCCACCTCTGCAACTCCTCCCGATACTCAGCTGATGCACTGAACTAGTTTGTGCCCCTTGCCAGCTGTACCTGCAGTTATGACACCAGCAATTACCCAGCAATGTGGACAATTGCCCAGATATGTCCTCGTCTCAAAGCTCAGCACTCTTCCAATCCAACTCATTACTGAAGGCTCAACAAATGACAGATCCTGGAATCTTAAACAAAAGGTTCCAGAGGAACTCAACCAATCAGGCTACATCTGACTAACTATTGGCCGGAGGCTGCTGGTGGAAGCTGCTGGTGGCTGCTGGAGGCTGCTGGTGGCTGCTGGAGGCTGCTGGTGGCTGCTGGAGGCTGCTGAGGGCTGCTGGAGGCTGCTGAGGGCTGCTGGAGGTTGCTGAGGGCTGCTGGAGGTTGCTGGGGGCTGCTGGAAGCTGCTGGAGGCTGCTAAACGTTGCTGGAAGCTGCTGGCGACTGCTGGTGGCTGCTGGAGGCTGCTGGGGGCTGCTGGGTGCTGCTGGGGGCTGCTGGGGGCTGCTGGGGGGGCTGCTGGTGGTCTGCTGGTGGCTGCTGGAGGCTGCTGGAAGCTGCTGGGGGCTGTTGGGGCTGCTGGGGGTTGCTGGAGGTTGCTGGAGATTGCTGGAGGTTGCTGGAGGCTGCTGGAGGTTGCTGGAGGCTGCTGCAAGCTGCTGGGGGCTGCTGGAAGCTGGTGGAGGTTGCTGGGGCTGCTGGTGGAAGCTGCTGGTGACTGCTGGAGGCTGCTGGGGGCTGCTGGAGGCTGGTGGTGGCTGCTGGGGGCTGCTGGTGGAAGCTGCTGGTGGCTGCTGGAGGCTGCCGGGGGCTGCTGGAGGTTGCTGGGGGCTGCTGGATGCTGCTGGAAGCTGCTGGGGGCTGCTGGAAGCTGCTGGGGGCTGCTGGGAGGGCTGCTGGTGGTCTGCTGGTGGTTGCTGGAGGTTGCTGGAGGCTGCTGGAAGCTGCTGGGGGCT
Source organism: Okamejei kenojei (assembly GCA_035221665.1). Lineage (NCBI taxonomy): Eukaryota > Metazoa > Chordata > Chondrichthyes > Rajiformes > Rajidae > Okamejei > Okamejei kenojei. The sequence goes on along the minus strand of CM069154.1, from coordinate 206,032 downwards.
GCAGGGGCTGCTGGTGGCTGCTGGGGGCTGCTGGAGGCTGCTGGTGGTTGCTGGAGGGTGCTGGTGGCTGCTGGGAGCTGCTGGAGGTTTCTGGTGGCTGCTGGTGGCTGCTGGGGACTGCTGGTGGTTGCTGGAGGGTGCTGGTGGCTGCTGGGAGTTGCTGGAGGTTGCTGGTGGCTGCTGGTGGCTGCTGGGTGCTGCTGGGGGCTGCTGGAAGCTGCTGGAAGCTGCTGGTGGCTGCTGGAGGTTGCTGGGGGCTGCTGGGGGCTGCTGGTGACTGTTGGGGGCTTCTGGAAGCTGCTGGTGGCTGCTGGAGGTTGCTGGGGGCTGCTGGGGGCTGCTAGTGGCTGTTGGTGGCTGCTGGTGATTGCTGGAGGTTGCTGGTGGCTGCTGGAAGCTGCTGGAGGCTGCGGGAGGTTGCTGGAGTTTGCTGGGGGCTAGTGGAGGCTTGTGGAGGCTGGTGGAGGCTGATGGGGGCTGCTGGAGGCTGCTGGGGGCTACTGGGGGCTGCTGGAGGTTGATGGGGGCTGCTGGACGTTGCTGTAGGTTGCTGGAGGTTGCTGGTGGCTGCTGGTGGCTGCTGGTGGCTGCTGGAAGCTGCTGGGGGCTGCTGGGGGCTGGTGGCCGCTGCTGGTGGCTTAAGCTGACTGCTACGACCATCTTCAGGACAGGGGGACATTGGCTCCTTGTCTGACATGCTGATCCAGTCCATCTTTGTGAGCACGGCTGATCAGGGGCACTGCCACCTTCCACTTTGGCCACTTTATAAAACGTGAAGGCAGCTTCAGGCCGTCTGTCACCATTAATATCCTCCACATGTCAGCTGGCATCAAATGGTTCTGCAATACATCTCTATAATTGGGAAAACATTCGTTCGTGGAACTAGCTTAGTAATTATCAAAAGGAAAATATATTTTCTAAAAAAAATTAAGAACAGTCTGAGGAAGGGTTTCTGCCCGAAACGTTGCCTATTTCCTTCACTCCATAGATGCTGCCGCACCCGCTGAGTTTCACCATCACTTCTGTCTACCATTAAGAACAATTAATTCCTTAGAAATTATATTTCCCTGGACACTGAAGCTTGCCATTTACGCACTGCACACACCAACATGTTGCATTAGTTCTCATTATGATAATACTTTTACATTAAGAACTGATGTTTATTTTATTCCATGTCAGTTTGCAGCACCAGACCCAAGTGATCAGCACACAGCCAGCAATTCCTTTTTATACATTCATTAGAACAGCGTTTGTTACTGCCTTAATAAACTCACCCATTGTTATCTTTGATATGTGTTCCTGATGGTGTTTGTGGAGGTCCCATGCCGGGGGCAGGGACTGGGAAATGTGTCAACTTTGTTGACTGAAGCTCACATTTAGTGTGTAGTTAAATTACACAAGATCTGGACATAATATTCTGTTTGATAAACAGACGATTAGTATTTTCTGACACTCAGGAATTAGGGGGCAGAGCTGATTGGTGCTATCTGTCATGGGATGTTCTTTGTTAAAGAAGGAACTGCAGATGCTGGAAAATCAAGGGTACACAAAAACTGGAGAAACTCAGCGGGTGCAGCAGCATCTAAGGAGCGAAGGAGATAGGCAACATTTCGGGTCGAAACCCTTCTTCAGACTGAATAGAAGGGTTTCGGCCCGAAACGTTGCCTATCTCCTTCGCTCCTTAGATGCTGCTGCACCCGCTGAGTTTCTCCAGCTTTTTGTGTACCCATGGGATGTTCTTTGATGGAATGTGTGTGCAGGTTCGATGTTTTTTCCATCTGTTTACCCAAGAAAGTCTCGTAAACAGCTCAGAAATAAAATAGATAGCATTAAATACTGTAGTATGTTTTACTAAAAGAGCATTTATTTCAAATCCGTGCGCCAGTGCTTCATGGTGGGTCTGTACAGTTATTAAATGGCCTCGACTGCAAGTCTCTAGTTTCATTTAGAGAGATTTAGATCTCAAAGTACGATTTAACATGAGAATGGGTTTGACATTGACAAAACTCGAGTAGGAAACCATATGACCTCAAAGATAAATGTAGCTTTATTTAACTCTTGCTGGAGCTGAGCATGGCGGTGAGTGACTGATCCAGAGTTCAGAGAACATCACTCGTTGACACAAATATCCAGTGTTAGTGGTGACAATGCTGATTTTTTATTGGAACTGGTTGCATTTTCTCTGCATCACAAGAAAAGCCACAACATCTGAATAAGTGGATTGGTGCTGCCAGCTCTGTGCTACTGTCAGCTACACTCTCATCCCAGGACTTATTACTCTCTTTGCAGATCACCTGCCGATCACCACTGTGCACGGAATGAGAGTAGCCCAGCACAGATGTGGATCTCATGCCTGTCACAGGTCTGTGCTGCAGGGCCTTTAAACATTAATGGTGACCTTCCCTTCTCTGGCACAGGGTCACCTTAGGCTGCTACATCTGGGGACGTGTCAACCATGGCTCATTAGCCATGCACTCATGCATCAATCATGCAGCAGATGCAGTGCGCGTGGGGCTGGCTGGTGGACTTGGATCAATGGATCTAACATTGCCCATTTCACATTTGACCACCTGAACCTGCAGAGAGTGGTGAACACAGCGTAGTCCATCACAGGCTCGCACTTCCTTCCACACAGTCCATCTTCACGGTGTGTTGCACCAGGAAGGCTGCAAGTGCCGTCAAGGATGCATGGCTCCCTGGCCATTCTCTTTTCTCTTTTCTACCTTCTGGAAGAAGATGCAGGATGTCCAGACTTCAGAACAGCTTCTTCTCGGCTGCTACCAGACTCCCGATCCCAACATCGCATTCACGTCCCCTTCACTGGGACACTGCTACTTACTCTACAAGCCATGTATTTATCATTGTACATTTCCTATTTACTCTGTGGGCTTCATGTGAACAAGGAACTTCATTGGACCCTGGTGAATATTGCTCTAATCTCATCTAAATGGGGCTATAGTGACCACAGGAGAGTGTGCAGATAGGTGATGTGCTGTGGTAGATTGTGTGGAGATTGTAGCTTCTCTTAAAGTCAACGTGCAAGTAACTGGGATTGGGGTAGTGTCGGGACCAAGATTCTACTGTGCGAGAATGAGACGGTTTCAGTTAAAAAATAAGGACCAATAAATTCTTGTGTAGGAAGGAACTGCAGATGCTGGTTTAAATCGGAGATGGACAGAAAATGCTGGAGTAACTCAGTGGGACAGGCAGTATCTCCGGAGAGAAGGAATGGGTGACGTTTCGGGTCAAGACCCTTCTTCAGACAAGAAATTCTTCCTCAACTTGGAAAAAAGTATGAGATATGCGATGTGCTCACAATCACTACTCAAAGACTAACTCGTGGAAGCAAGAGATTCTTTATTTTTGAGTCTGCAGAGTTGGGTGCCTCTCGAAGTTGAGACACACCGAAGTCAGAAGGGTAAACCCCCTTTATACACACAATTCTACATCCAACCTCCCCTCCTTTGACCCGCTCCAATCAGACACTGAGGTGGACAACCTGTAGGTACGTCCCCCCAGTACCTCCCACATCATACATCGCATGTCCATGGTAATGAGCAGTTTCTTGACCAGGGGTGTGTTGTAACATTCATTTATTTTATTAAGCACGCTCAGTTGTTCATGACCTACCCTAGTTTTACTCACCTCCAAGTGAACTCTCTCAGTTCTCCTATATCAGCACTAAAGCTAAGCTATAGTGACAAGGGTCCCATCTATCACTCCATTCTACTGATAGGGATCTATCTACATCACTCCCTTTTACCACTATACAATGCTATCACTTCTTACTCAAGGATGGGTCTGGTAACTTTTATACACAGCTGTGTCAGAACCCTCTCCCTGGCCCCTATCGGTTTGAATCCTCTTTAAAGCCCCTTACAATAGTGGGGTTTAATCACTTTATCCCTCACAATCCTCCCTTTTTCTTTTGCTACGCATCTATTGATTAAACCTCAATTTCAAGCTAATTCAGTTCGAATTATTAATATTTTGATAACATTATGAATATTAAAAAAATGTTGTTTAAGATTGGGTACTACGTAGTTAAATTAGCGGGGATTTCTATTTGGTAATTAGAAGAATATCTAATGATTTGAGAAATGAGAAATCTAAGTGTATTACTTATATTACTTATATTAGGAATATACTACATATACTCCCAATTATATAAAATAAATAAAACGAAATGTATAATGGATAATACTACAATTATCATAAATAGTACTAATTAATAATCAATACGTTACACATTGTATAAATCTCAATGTCGTATAAGAGTGTACTTGGTATATACTGTTTCTACAATAAAAAAATATTAAAAAAAAAAAAAATAATAATTCAGTTCGAATTGACGTAACATTGTCCTAATCATTTCCTGTAGATCCTGGACCTTCCCTGGCCGCATTATCATTATTTTCTGTATTTCCCCTTTCTCTCCCATAGGCATGACTACAGCCTGCATCTGACTTATACTCCTTGTAATAAGTTCCCTAAAACAAGGGATGCAACAGGGGATAAAGATCAGCCCAGCCACTGCACATAGAAACACGAGTCCCACCGTTCTCCACCATGTTCCTCCGAGGATGGAATCCCACCATCAGGTTCCTATAATCGAATTCCACTTCTGTATCGGAACATGTGCCAACTTACGGATTCCTTCTGATAATGTCCATCACTGCCTGTCCATTGTCATAGATGTTTAAACAGCAATTAGAGAGGTTGAATTTCTTCTTCTGCCAGGAGGTAATCTAGGGCCAACCGGTTCTGGTATATTGCTGCTCTCATCTGTGTCTGCTGCTTTGCCAGCATCTCCAGTGCCCCCGCAGTTTGGTTGGTAATTTCCTCCAGTACTGCCTGAAGTCTTATGATCCGGTTTAACATGTATACCGGGGTTCGGTAGCCCCAGGATCCATCCTATGCCCAAGTGGCTGGTCCATAGTATGAGATGATTCTTGCGGGTGGCCATTCATCATCTTCCCATTCTCCAATGTCTATTTTCCTCTTCTTCCGATATAGGTCGTCAAATACAGGTGTTCCTAGCGACCGCCCTTCTTCGGTGTTTAACAGGAAAAATCCCGGTTGTACCAGTCCAATAAAGCAAGTCCCGCTCCAATTTGCCGGTAACACCGAATATGCCTTGTGTCCGCATATCCATAACAGTCCTTCAGGGGCCGGTCCACTAGAGGTAACCTTGTTCCATATGTCTCGCAACGCCGGGATTCCTTGATAAGGGTTGTTCCCAGTGCAGTTCCATAGTCCAATCGATTCCATTCCATCGGTCTTCATCCAGATAGTGCAGTTTCTCCTGTCTTTCTTAGTTGGATACCATTTAGGCTCCTCTGGCCACCACACTCGGGACTGATTTGGCCACTGGCGCTGGCAGGGGCTGCTGCCTACTAGGACGGCATCCTTTGCCCAGGGCCTAACAACTCACTCAGTCCCAACCGGAGCGTCTGTCAGGACCCATGCCTGGGGATCTCGGTCTTGTCCAACTGTCAGGTTCCACTCCATCAGGTCCCATACTTCAACAATGGATCCTCTCCACGGCCAATGTGAGCTCATCAGTGGTCCGCCACAGACCCAACAGTTAGTCACATTCAGGATTCCAGCTATCCGGAGGGCCAAGTCCACAAACAGGTTTTTTTCCCTCCTTCAGGGATCTCAATCTGCTTCTTTATTTCTTCGTACAGTGTCTGGTGCAATTGAGCCTGAGTAGTTGGGGGAGGGGAAGGCTTGGTGACCACTACTTTCGTTAACCTTGTTATTACTTCCTCCTTCATTTTATCTAATGTCCATTTTACGGCATGGAAAGGGAGACTTAACTGCCCTGTCCTAGTCATACAAACCCATCTCTCCCCTTTTGGGCAGGTAACGTACCCAAACCTCCCTACATATCCTCTATTCTCTACCCTATAATACTTCTTTCCCCCGTCCTCACAAATAGTTCTAGTCCTCAGGTTTAGCAAGCATCGTTCACATGGGAATAATAAGTAAATAATCTGGATGTCCGCCCTCCGTATCTGATAGGATGATAACATTTATCACAGTTGTTAATACTTTTTACCATAATTACATGCCGAGCAAACAATACCACAACTGCTCCTTTCATGCTGCTAGTTATACATTTATTTTTTTCTAAAAGTTAATGTTAGGGGCTTATTTCCTGGTTTCACCATCCACTGTTCCTCCTTATCAGGAGTGGGTGGATCAACGGGTCCTTTAACCCGGATTGCGTGGGTCCACCCTTTTTCTTTTGTTCGTACTGCTGTCTCGGTTGTCAGTAATACTGGGTATGGGCCGGTCCACCTGGGCTGGAGTTTCTCCTCCTTCCAATTCTTAACCAGTACCCAGTCGCCGGCCATTACAGCATGTATTGGAGTCGAATGGTGGGCTTTGAGCCAATAATCCTTTAGCTTTTAATTCTGTAAGGGAATGAGATACTGCCAGTAAATAGTTCCTTAAACATAGAAACATAAAAATTAGGTGCAGGAGTAGGCCATTCAGCCCTTCGAGCCTGCACCGCCATTCAATATGATCATGGCTGATCATCCAACTCAGTATCCCGTACCTGCCTTCTCTCCATACCCTCTGATCCCCTTAGCCACAAGGGCCACATCCAACTCACTCTTAAATATAGCCAATGAACTGGCCTCAACTACCCTCTGTGGCAGAGAGTTCCAGAGACTCACCACTCTCTGTGTGAAAAAAGTCTTTCTCATCTCGGTCTTAAAGGATTTCCCCCTTATCCTTAAGCTGTGACCCCTTGTCCTGGACTTCCCCAACATCGGGAACAATATTCCTGCATCTAGCCTGTCCAACCCCTTAAGAATTTTGTAAGTTTCTATAAGATCCCCTCTCAATCTCCTAAATTCCAGAGAGTATAAACCGTGTCTATCCAGTCTTTCTTCATAAGACAGTCCTGACATCCCAGGAATCAGTCTGGTGAACCTTCTCTGCACTCCCTCTATGGCAATAATGTCCTTCCTCAGATTTGGAGACCAAAACTGTACGCAATACTCCAGGTGTGGTCTCACCAAGACCCTGTACAACTGAAGTAGAACCTCCCTGCTCCTGTACTCAAATCCTTTTGCTATGAAAGCTAACATACCATTCGCTTTTTTCACTGCCTGCTGCACCTGCATGCCTACTTTCAATGACTGGTGTACCATGACACCCAGGTCTCGCTGCATCTCCCCTTTTCCTAATCGGCCACCATTTAAATAATAGTCTGCTTTCCTGTTTTTGCCACCAAAGTGGATAACCTCACATTTATCCACATTATACTGCATCTGCCAAACATTTGCCCACTCACCCAGCCTATCCAAGTCACCTTGCAGTCTCCTAGCATCCTCCTCACAGCTAACACTGCCCCCCAGCTTAGTGTCATCCGCAAACTTGGAGATATGCCTTCAATTCCCTCATCCAGATCATTAATATATATTGTAAATAGCTGGGGTCCCAGCACTGAGCCCTGCGGTACCCCACTAGTCACTGCCTGCCATTGTGAAAAGGACCCGTTTACTCCTACTCTTTGCTTCCTGTTTGCCAGCCAGTTCTCTATCCACATCAATACTGAACCCCTAATACCGTATGCTTTAAGTTTGTATACTAATCTCTTATGTGGGACCTTGTCGAAAGCCTTCTGGAAGTCCAGATATACCACATCCACTGGTTCTCCCCCTTATCCACGCTACTAGTTACATCCTCGAAAAATTCCACAAGATTCATCAGACATGATTTACCTTTCATAAATCCATGCTGTCTTTGTCCAATGATTTCACCACTTTCCAAATGTGCTGCTATCCCATCTTTAATAACTGACTCTAGCAGTTTCCCCCACTACCGATGTTAGACTAACTGGTCTGTAATTCCCCGTTTTCTCTCTCCCTCCCTTCTTAAAAAGAGGGGTTACATTTGCTACCCGCCAATCCTCAGGAACTACTCCAGAATCTAAAGAGTTTTGAAAGATTATCACTAATGCATCCACTATTTCCTGAGCTACTTACTTAAGTACTCTGGGATGCAGCCTATCTGGCCCTGGGGATTTATCGGCCTTTAATCTATTCAATTTACCCAACACCACTTCCCGACTGACCTGGATTTCACTCAATTCCTCCTTTGACCCACAGTCCCCTGCTATTTCCGGCAGATTATTTATGTCTTCCTTAGTGAAGACGGAACCAAAGTAGTTATTCAATTGGTCCGCCATATCCTTGTTCCCCATGATCAACTCACCTGTTTCTGACTGCAAGGGACCTACATTTGTTTTAACTAACCTCTTTCTCTTCACATATCTATTAAAACTTTTGCAGTCAGTTTTTATGTTCCCTGCCAGTTTTCTTTCATAATCTATTTTTCCTTTCCTAATTAAGCCCTTTGTCCTCCTCTGCTGGTCTCTGAATTTCTCCCAGTCCTCTGGTATGCTGCTTTTTCTGGCTACTTTGTATGCATCATCCTTTGCTTTGATACTATCCCTGATTTCCCTTGTTATCCACGGATGCACTACCTTCCCCGATTTATTCTTTTGCCAAACTGGGATGAACAATTTTTGTAGTTCATCCATGCAGTCTTTAAATGTCTTCCACTGTATATCGACCGTCAACCCTTTTAGAATTAATTGCCAGTCAATCTTGGCCAATTCACGTCTCATACCCTCAAAGTTACCTTTCTTTAAGTTCAGAACCATTGTTTCTGAATTAACAATGTCACTCTCCATCCTAATGAAGAACTCAACCATATTATGGTCACTCTTGCCCAAGGGGGCACGTACAACAAGACGGCTAACTACCCCTTCCTCATTACTCAAAACCCAGTCTAAAATAGCCTGCTCTCTCGTTGGTTCCTCTACATGTTGATTTAGATAACTATCCCGCATACATTCCAAAAAATCCTCTTCCTCAGCACCCCTGCCAATTTGATTAACCCAATCTATATGTAGATTGAAGTCACCCATTATAACTGTTTTGCCTTTGTCGCACGCATTTCTAAGATCTTAAGAATACATCACTGCCCTCTATGGTGGGTATTCCTTCTATCTTTCCCAAATAAGGTAACCCATACAACATTTCATAGGGGGACACTGCTAACTTTGCATGGGGTCTCCGTTGCTTTTCTCAAAGCCTTTCTGTTTCCCTACTGCTCCAAACATGTGCCACACTCCATATACATATGCTGCTCTTAATTTCTGCCAATTGAGCTAAGCAAGATTGCAGGCAAGCTTCCAATTTGATTCCCTTAAAGTCTAATTCATCCTGATGCATCACTTCAAACCCTGCATACTTGCTATTATGATCCCTTTAACAAGAAACATCCACAAGCAAAACCTTTTTGTCCTTCATTCAAAGGCTCTGACTGTAAAACATCTCTCAGACTTGTGTGTCCTTCTTCCTTCATTATTTTTCTTAATGGCATCACGATTTCAACATACTTCCCAATCTAGTCTGAACTATATCCTGCCATTCCCAATATCATCATCATCTGCTCTACTGTCTGAGGTTTGGGAACTTCAATTATCGCTTCAATTTGATCCTGCGCTATAGCTTTTACTTCTTTAGATATTACTCGTCCAAAATATTCTACTTGCTGCTGACAAAACAACAACTTCTTCCTTGATACATTATGACCTCCTATGCCATCTTTTCCAAGATAATTACAATGTCTCTCTCTCACATTGCTTCTCACTTGTGGAACAAACCAACAAATCATCCACATACTATATCAACACCTTCCAAATATGCCTACAACATCTTATTAAAATCATGGGGCTAGTATTTAAAACACTGCCGCATCCTAGCCTAGGTGTATTTAATACCTCTTAATGTTCTTACCATAGCTATGTTCACCATTATCTTAATATTATTATTATTATTTCCTGATTATCGTACCTGTTCACATCCCCAAAACCTTATCCATTACCTATCTCCTTACTAGCCTTCCTTGACCTCTTCCTTGAGATCCCTCCTCCCTTGGGGACCCCAGTCCTGTCTGTGCTTATATCCAGATTTATTTCACTCCTGATAGGGCATTTGAGGAAACACTCTCCCAAATACATTTATTATTGGCATGGAATCTCTGGCCCCTGTTTGGCTCTGTCATAGGACTCACTGTGTGTCGGTGCATCACTGATTTCAGACTTTTCAACCAGGTCTGTTGTTACTGACAACATTGTCTTTCCTTTTTCACGCTCTTTCTTTTTGAGCTCTTCAAGTTACATTTGCATCATTTTTCTCTGCACCTCTTCCTGCTGGTCTGCAAGTCTTTTTCCTATCTTTGCGATATTTCTCAACCTCATTGACCAAATGATCACTGAATCAGGGGTGGGAAATAGATTACAATCCCACCACCTCCTCCAATCTAGACTTGACTTTAGGAGGAATGACATCCACCACAGTGGTTCAAAATATAGTGTTCATTAACTGGTTGCCTTCTATTTTTGTTCAGTTTCCAGTCTCCACCTTTTCAGCTTGTTCTCCAGATAGGCTGCTGGATTTTTGTCTGAGGGCCTGCCATGCCCCCTGCCTGACTGTGTCAAACAGCATGCCATTGTTTATTGCATTGTTCACAGCATTTTTATACCAGCCATCTTCAGGAGTTCTGTCAGTTTAGTGGTTCCTATCACTTTCACCAACAGTGCCTTCAAATCTCCCATAGCCAATAATCGTCCTCCAAAGCCATAATCCATTTCCTGCCCCATCAGGAATATTGGGTAAGGTATTTCTTAGCCCTCTCAGTTTATGGGTGCCCCAAAGGATAATCTGTGTCTGGCCTGCTCTTATCTGTTTAAAGCAATCTCATCAATTTATCCCTCTGCTTCCCACTTTAATCCTTTCTGATCTGCCTTCTTTCTCATTCTAAACTCAATTTCTTACTTCTCAGATAGTTTATCCACCTTTTAAAATTTTCGACTGACTTCTCGATTCTCATATTTTACCACCACCCTTTCTACCTCGGGGGCAGTCATCACTTTCCCCCCTACCCCTGAGATTCTGACGTTTTTCACCTAATCCAATTTCTTCTGGTACCTTAGTTCCACTTGATCTCTCCGCTCCCGAATTACCATAAATAACATATCCTCTCCCTGGGGTCCTATTTTCAAGTTTACCAGAGGTTCCCGTGTGTATCCCATACACCCCAGGGAGCAGGACCCCCGACTTCCCTATTCTTCCTCTTGAAATGACCCTCCTCGTTACAATAGTAACACCGGGATGGCCCCGTGTACCACCCTCCTGATCCTTGTTCCTTGTTTTCCCGGGGACCCCAACTTCGGTCCCTCCATTCACCTCTTCCTCGTCCTCTGTCTCTGCCTCTTCCCCTTCCCCGGTCTCCATGAGCACCCGGCCTTCTATCACCTTCATCTCCCTTCTTCTTTACCCCTTGCTGTACTGCCTGCAACATCATTTTTGCCTTTCCCTTCTGTTTTCCCACCTTTCCAATTCATCTGTGGCATATAATTCATAATTAACACTTCCATCTTATCACACATTTATCTTGACAGTATCTTCCTTGCCCACTTCCTCACCAATTTCCTTTCTTTCTCCTCATTTCTCAGAGTGTTTTCTTTAGATACAGGAAACCTTTTACTTAGCAATTCAACTGCAGTTATCTTACTTATTGTATTATCTTTCTTTGTGCACTATATCAATTGTTTGCATCTTAAAAACAGGTAAAATACAACATATTAAAGCAAACCATACAACCTTCACTTTTTCTGTCGAACAGGGGCGATCAAAGGTGAATACCTCTTTAACTCATGTTTAACTCATTGTCTGCCAACTCCTTTTTTTTTTCCTCCCCTGGGCCCCATTAATTTATTACCCTTCTCCAACCAGAATGTTTATCTAAACAAACCATAAAAGCTGCTTGTTGTTCAGCAATTAACATTTCTAATTTTGTTCAACCATTTTCCCTACAATTCCTAAATTCCAATTCCTAGTTTAAATACATACGACTAACAATTTTCCAAATTAACTTTACTGAAAAGAAATCAACAAAGCCAAGCAACCTACATTTTCCAACTTTCCCCTTTTAAGTTGCGATGATACAAAGCGTTGTCCGTTACCTTACAGCTGTTTGTAACCTCCCCCATTGCTTACAATTTCTTAAAGGAACACACACACCTACCCTCACAGCATGTGGCCTACAGCAAACAAACCTATCACATATACAAACTTCCTCATTCATACAAAACCGGTTTTTACACACAAATCCCTTTGGTCTGCCCGAGCATTGTTCACCACCCAGCAGAGCGAGATGTCCGTCAGGGAATGTTGCCGACTGGCCCGCTGCAGACTGCAGGAGTACGGGCTGAGGGACGCACTGAAGCTCGGTGCAGCCAACGTCAAGGCTCGGTGGGGGAGGGCCACAGTCTAAGGTCCTTCCGCTGCTGGACATGGGGGGTACGGTATGGTGGAGACACCTCTCAATATAAGGGAAGGTATCCCACGCCAGTGGGCCACATGAGTGGTACGAGTGGGGGACTGATTTGTGGAAATTTGGGGAAAAGAAATGTCTAAACTGTATTCATCAATTTGTACAGCCCCGAAAATGTTGGATGGATTTTCCGCAAGGTTAATGTATTGTATATATTTATCATTTGAATAAAGTATATTTTGAAATAAAAAAAAACATCAGTTCCATTCTTACTTCAATGAAATTATGCAATTTCCTACACAAATTAAAGGTTCAAAATTAACGTATTTTGCACTAACTCCTCATGTACCTGACCAATCTGTCATTCTATAAATTGTGTGAAACAACTCAATATTTATTTCATGTGCTTCTCCTTTCTTTTTTAACTTTTCGTACTCAAAACATTTGGCACTGTGATTTTCCTAAGATTTTTCTTAGATACTCTGAATATTCTGTACAATCCAGTGCCACCAGACTGAACTCCAACCCTTTGGTTAATCAAAATAACAGAACTTAATCATAGTCTCCTTATCTTTTACCCCCGGGGCTTCCTTCTCCCCAAGATTGCCACATTCGCCCCAATGGACTATCAGGCAGAATGTGCGGCTCTTCACCAGTGTGAGCCTTGTCCTGTTTCCCCCCGGACTCTTCCTTTTCCCGTTCTGGTTATCTTTATCTTATCGGACTATTCCCGTCCGACAGACCCCCGGTCGCCCAGGCAATACTTAATAGTCAGTTTTCTTACCTGGGTCTTGTGCACAAGAATCGCTCGACTGTCCCGTGTTTATTTATCTGACACTCCCTCTTGCTTCCTGAGTCTTTTGCCCAAATATCACTCGCTCAAACCGCTGATGGCAAGCAAGGAGATCAGAGACTGCTGAAATCAGCAGGATGCACCTTCCCTTCCTTCTTTGCCTCCACCAAGCAGCCGGAGTGGCGATCCCAAACGAGCCCCCAGTTTGTGAGATATGCGATGTGCTCACAATCACTACTCAAAGACTAAATCGTGGAAGCAAGAGATTCTTTATTTTCGAGTCTGCAAGTTGAGACACACCAAAGTCAGAAGGGTAAACCCCCTTTATACACACAATTCTACATCCAACCTCCCCTCCTTTGACCCGCTCCAATCAGACACTGAGGTGGACAACCTGTAGGTACGTCCCCCCAGTACCTCCCACATCATACATCGCATGTCCATGGTAATGAGCAGTTTCTTGACCAGGGGTGTGTTGTAATATTCATTTATTTTATTAAGCATGCTCAGTTGTTCATGACCTACCCTAGTTTTACTCACCTCCAAGTGAACTCTCTCAGTTCTCCTATATCAACACTAAAGCTAAGCTATAGTGACAAGGGTCCCATCTATCACTCCATTCTACTGATAGGGATCTATCTACATCACTCCCTTTTACCGCTATACAATGCTATCACTTCTTACTCAAGGATGGGTCTGGTAACTTTTGATACACAGCTGTGTCAGAACCCTCTCCCTGGCCCCTATCAGTTTGAATCCTCTTTAAAGCCCCTTACAATAGTGGGGTTTAATCACTTTATCCCTCACAAAAGGAAGGATGTGTAGGAGAGGAGGAAGAAAGAATTAAAAGGAGAAACTAAAGTAGGTCTGAGAATGGTTGATGTTCTTTGTGGTTTTCTGGAGGTGTGTGAGGTGAAGACCTCTCTGGACCTTGGCCATCAAGCTACAGCTGGACTGGTCATCTGGCCACAGCTGGACTGATCATCTGGCCACAGCTGGACTGGTCACCTGGCCACAACTGGCCCTTGGTCATCTGGCTACAGCTGGTCATCTGGCCACAGCGGGTCTTTGGCCACATCTGGATGTTGGTCATCTGGACACAGCTGGACTGGTCAACTGGCCACAGCTGGACTTGTCATCTGGCCACAGCTGGACTGGTAATTTGGCCACAGCTAGACTGGTCATCTGGCCACAGCTGGACTAGTCATTGGCCACAGCTGGACTGGTCATCTGGCCACAGCTGGACCTTGGTCATCTGGCCACAGCTGGACTGGTCACCTGGCCACAACTGGACCTTGGTCATCTGGCTACAGCTGGTCATCTGGCCACAGCGGGTCTTTGGCCACATCTGGATGTTGGTCATCTGGACACAGCTGGACTGGTCAACTGGCCACAGCTGGACTTGTCATCTGGCCACAGCTGGACTGGTAATTTGGCCACAGCTAGACTGGTCATCTGGCCACAGCTGGACTAGTCATTGGCCACAGCTGGACTGGTCATCTGGCCACAGCTGGACCTTGGTCATCTGGCCACAGCTGGACTGGTCACCTGGCCACAACTGGACCTTGGTCACCTGGCCACAGCTGGTCATCTGGCCACAGCTGGACTCTGGCCCCATCTGGACCTTGGTCACCTGGCCACAGCTGGACCTTGGTCATCTGGCCACAGCTGTCCTTGGTCACCTGGCCACAGCTGGACCGTGGTCATCTGGCCACAGTTGGTCATCTGGCCACAGCTGGACTCTGGCCCCTTCTGGACTTTGGTCATCTGGCCACACCTGGACTGGTCATCTGGCCACAGCTGGACTGGTCATCTGGCCACAGCTGGACATTGGCCACAGCTGGACCTTAGTCATCTAGCCACAGCTTGCTTCCTTCTCCTGTCCACTCACGCCTGTGATTGGCCGGCAGACAAGCAATGGTTGCGGTCTCATTCGACTTCAGAAGTCCAGCAAAATATCATAACATGCTTCAGGCAGAATAAATAATTCAGTGACAGGGTTTGTTGTCAATACAGAGACAGAAATCCCAACCTGAATATCGTAAATGCAGTAAAATTCACAATTAAGTCGACCGTTAACTTGCTGACAGCAGCCAAAGGTGAAACTATCACCTCGAGCCAGTTTATAAAAAATATCTGAAACAATTGCTGAAATTAATATGAATCAGATTGGCCAATATATCACTGGGCTTCAGTGATCACATACTTGTGTCTATTACCACAGGTTGGAGGCTCCAGGACTCTCCACCAGTAATGGGGAGATTCAAGCCCAGAGAGGGGTGAGGTATATTGGACAACAACTTGTTCTCCATGAAAGGGATATACGTTAAATAAGAAGACATGCAGAAAATGCCAGAATGCATGTGCAGGTCAGGCAGCACCTGGGAGAAGAGACACAGTTATCACTTATTCAACCTGAAGAGTAAACCTTGTTTTCTCTCTGACATCGGGACCACTAACAAATCTGGACATACATCGTGAATGGCAGGGAGCCAGGAAGATTTGAATAATTCATAGACATTTGTGTAGCAGTCCATGATTCCAAGAGGCAGTGGCACAGGTAAGTACAAAGTCAGAAGAAGGGTCTCGACCCAAAACGTCACCCATTCCTTCTCTCCAGAGATGCTGCCTGTCCCGCTGAGTTACTCCAGCATTTTGTTTCTAGCACAGATAAGTAAAATGGTTCTTATATAAGTGGGACATAGAAACAAGGAACTGAAGGCACACATGTGTAAAACATTGATGAGGCCACAGCTGGTTAACAGTTCTGGTCACAACACTATGAGGATGTGCAGTGGAGACATACCAGGATGTTGTCTAGATTAGAGAGTTTCAGTGAGGAGGAGAAGTCAGCCAGGATGGGATTTGGTTTGGAGGGGGATGAATGGCGGATTGACTGAAATACAATGATAAATAGGTGACACATTTCCCTTGAGTGAAGATGTTTATAGTCCAAGGCAAGGGTTTAAGGAGAGGCGTAGAGAAGGGTTTTGAGGGATTTGAGGAAGATGCTGTTTGTACCGGATGGTGGTTGGAATAGACCATCAGTAAGGTTGGATATGGTGCAGAAAGCTCCGGTTCCGGCCTCAACATCTAGCAAGTATTTAGACCAACACATGAACGCACTGAGTTACAGGCTGAGAGACAGAGAGTGGGGTTCATGTAGATACCTGATGGCCAAAGGAACCAGTGGGCAGAAGGGCCTGTGTGGTATGACTGCTGTGTGAGGCAAGGATTGGCTCATGTAAGACTTGCTTCTCCTCTCCCCCTGACATCTTCAGGCTTCCTTTCACTTCAGGCAATATAGAAACAGGCTGGGTTAGTGAAGAAGAGGAGGCATGGAACCTGTGTTTGAGGGGTAGGAGAGCAGCAGCATTGGTGTGACTGGTCCAGCCACACTCACCAGTGTCATTCTACTGATGGAATTAATCTGCTTCAGTGGCTGGTTTGTGATGTTTCACAATCAGATCTTAAACAGATATCCAATTACTCAAAACATTAGTGAGGGTAATACGACTTGTGAAGGCCAGCAGGAGACATTGCCTTGGTACCTGGAGGGATATCCCTTGCTGAGTATAAAGTTGTCCTTCACACACTGTACACATCTACTGGTGACATTTCAAACCTTGGATACTAAATATTCAAATTCCATGAAGTTCTGATCTAAGGAAGTTGTCTTTCCTGTGATTAATAGTAAGATTAAATAAGCTTACCAGTTTGAAGTTTGATCTTTATTTTATGAGGACTTACGATGATGGATTACGTGAAGAAGCCCCGCCAGGCGCATGCGCGTCATACTTCAAAGCAGTGGCATGAAAACACAGAAACTATAGCCGAAGTGATATAGTAAGATTCAGAAGACTAGAACTGCCGGATGATCTTTGCGATTATGAGGGCCAGGAGCGGAGGGCACGTAATCCCTCATCGTAACTTATCATAAAATAAAGATCAAACTTCCAACTGGTAAGTTCTCATTTAATCTTACTATTTTACTTCAGAGTCACGTGAGTGACTACGTGAAGATTTCAAAGCTCTGTGATTTCATGCCGTAGATCTATTCCATACGACACACTGCTTCAGTTGACACAGTAGTGAATAAATAATGTATTGAACATTGCTTCGAATTATCCAATAATAATTTTTTTAATAACAAAACAGTAATAACCCCTCTATCCCAGGGGAAATTACAAATGAAATTTATAAAGACAAAGCAAATCAAATCAAACGGAACCCAAAACAGCATGCCCAAACCCTGGCACTGTCAGGACAGGTTTATCATAAATTTTAGAAAAAGTTGATTCCTTAGACCATCCTGCGGCCTCGCTGCGGATGTTGATGCCGCCCTGGTGGAGTGAGATTCAAACACATGAGTGTCTACTCCAGCAGAATCCAAAACCTGTTTTAACCATCTAGAAATAGTTTATACCGACACCATTTTATGAGTTTTTTTGTGACTGATGAGCATTGCTGTCTCAGAGCCTCTGAGACTCTTAGATACCTCGATATATTGACTCAAGTGCTTAACTACACATAACGTTCAGTCAACAGGGTATGCTTTAAAACTTACTTTGGTTCCGGCCATTCCTGGCCTGCTTTGTTTGGTTAAATCATACACATAAAACGTAATGTCATCTGCAGAAGAATACATGCTATCTAGTCGTAACTTCTGCAATGTTTGCACTCGTTGCGCTGATACCATCGCCATGAGCATAACCACTTTAAGTGTTAACTTCTGAAAAGACAGTGACGTAATTGGAGCCCATTGCCGAAGCTGTGTGAGAACTATACTGACATCCCAGATTTCTGTATATCTAGGTTTAGGAGGATTTTTGTTAAAGATTCCTCTCATGAATCGGAACACTAATGGGTGAGACCCGGTAGGTTGTCGTTCTGAAACTGCCCTAAATTGGAGGACAAAGCACTCCGAGCACTATTAATGGCACTGTAACTCAAGTGTTCATCAAAATGCAATGTAGCAAGGAACTCCAATACATCCGGTATGCTTGCAGTATGATTAGATATATCTGACTGTAAACAAAACATCTCCCATTTCTTAATATGAGACACATATTGTTTCTTAGTGCTATCTCTCCAAGCTGCAGTTATCACATCCATGGTCCTATTCGACAGTCCAAGGCCTTGGAACGGTCTGGTCAGAACCTGCAGATCAACAAATTAATACAATCATGTAACGGATGACTTTCTCCTGTTACTGGATGTACCAACAAATTACTGCAGTTGGGGACAGTCATGAATGGTTGAGTCATCATTCCGAGTACAATGGGAACCATGGCTGTGTAGGCCAGTCCGGAACCACCAAAACGCCTGAGGCGGAGTCCTGCTCTATTTTGGTGAGACATTGCCTAATCAGGCAGAATGGGGAAAAAGCATAAAAGAATGTACGTCCCCAATGTGGCGAGAATGCATCCACCACTACTGCTCCTTGATCTGGTTCCCATGAAACATATTTAGGCAACTGGTGATTTAGCCTGGATGCAACAGATCAATATCTGGCAAACCATAGCGGCTGACAATCATTTGAAAACTTCAGGATTTAACATCCATTCTATGTTGTCATTAGATTTTCATGACCTGTTGTCTGCCACCACATTGTCTCTACCTGGTAGGTAGATAGCTGAGACCCAGATGTTTCTGGAAATACACCAGTGCCACATGAGGTTAGCCAGATTATCACATGATACTAACCTTATTCCTCCCATGTGATTGATATATGGTACAGCCGTGGCATTATCAATCTGGAGTTGAACATGTAAATTATTCATTGTTGAACAATAAGCTTTTAATCCATAGAATGCACCCTACAATTCTAAGTAATTTATACCATGCCTCTTAAATCCTCTTGCACACTCCATCTATCACCACAGCTAGACTCGCTGTCCGTAGCTCCCCATCCGAGAGCACTCACTTCTGTCTGTAAAACCACTGAAGGTTGCTGAACCAAAATGTTTTTGGTAGTTTGTACAATATTGATAATCCACCATTGTAATTGGTTGGTAACTGCATAGGTCTATCAAAATGACCTGCATGTTCTTTTAGTGCTTGTTCTCTAGCTCGTTGCAGACTTTGATAGTGCAGAGGTCCAAACTCCACTGCAGGGAAAGCTGCTACCAATTTACCAATAACACTGGCTGCTTCCCGGATGGAGGGATATTGTTTTTCAGTGAGACTAGTACAGACCTCCCTGATCTCCACAGCCTTGGCTGCAGGCAAAGTCACTGACATATCAACTGAATCAATGACAAATCCCAAATAATCAATTTTTTGGGATGGTTCTAACTTGGATTTTGTTGGATGGACCAGAAACCCTAACCTTTGAAACAGGTGTTTGGTTGCTGAAACCGATTCCTCAGCTGTCTCCTGAGTGTTGCTTATGATTAAAATATCATCTATATAAGCCATTACAATGTGATTCTGGGCCCTAAGTGGCGCCAGCACTGGTTTCAACAATTCGTGAACAGCCTAGGAGCTGAGGTTAACCCATTGGGCAATGCTTTAAATTGCCACAGCTGTCCCATCCAACTAAATTTCAAGTATCTCCAATCCTGATGATGAATTGGTACTGAATAATATGCATCTTTTAGATCTATAGTTGCCATATAACAACCTTGTGATAACAGCTGTTTAGCAGTATTGAAGGTGTTCATTTTAAAATGCCTATACAGAACATAGGAATTTAACTGGGTTAAGTCCAGAATGACCCAGGGTCATTCCCCATCTTTTTTTCTGTTTGGGGAATATATTGGTCACAAATTGTCGAGGATGGTTAGTCATCCTCTCAATTACCCCTTTTTGGGACAAAATCGTAATTTCTTCTTTTACCTGCTGAGTTTCTGGTGCAGAAAAACCAAACTCTATTAGGCATATTCTGTACAGGTGGATCAATTCCTGACATAAACTCTATTCGAGAGCGTGACACAGTGTCTAGTATAAAGTGATCAGATGTTATGCAGCACCATTCATCATAAAACAATTGCAACCTACCCCCAGAAATCTTATCCTGGACAGAATGAATCACCTGTACCTCTACAGTCGGCCTCAAAGTCCTCCTTCTTCCCATATTGGGGTTGTAGCTGGGATACACAGGTGGGTAATACCGTCGTCCCACTGGCCCCACTCTGCTTGGCCCTTCCCCTGGATCCGACCCCCTTCGTGCTGAAACCGACCTGCGAGGTGGCATCCTGGGAGAAGGGACGTATGTCTTCATGAGACCGATTGTTTTGGCCTCAGTCCTCCAGGTCCTTGATTTGTTTGATGAGGTCCACCCCAAATTAATAATCTGGGGCTTGGATGTTGGTGGATCTACACAAAGCTACAAATTCCGGGTTCAGCGGCAGTTTTAGAGCTATCTTTCTTATGCACTTGCGTTACAACACAGGGCCAGCATATCTTGTTGTGTGCCATATATTGGTGCCCCCCGGACCATTTTTCCAAATGCAGTGATGCCTGCTGCCACCAACTTGAGGACGCGCTGAAACCTGATTTCCTGTCCACGCAGCGTTGCACTCATTTGTGCCCGCATAGCAGAGTTCACGGTGGGCACTTTGAGCGATGCACAATTAACAGGTGCTTTATATCTTGTGGCCATCTCTTCCATAATCGTATCCTGGAGCTGGTGTGAAGCCATGTAATTAACATTGGCAGCTAGGTTTTCCTCCATAGCCTCACCAGTCCCTTCCAGATTAGCAAAGTTTAGCGCTACGTCCGGGACACCTGGAGCGTGGCTCGTGAGCTCTGGTGTGTGCACAAATGCAGTGACACCAGCTTCAGGGTCAGACTCCTCCTGCCCTGGCTCTCCCGAGTCATGCTCTAGGGAGGTCTCTTCCAGCCCTAAACAAGGTGCTGGAGAGGGTGATTCCTACTGGTATTCATAAGTGGTGTATTCTTCTTTACTATATGGACCTCTGCGAGAGGCTTTGTGGGGAATCCTAGGGGCATTCGATCCCGATTGAATTTTACATGGCTCATTAAGTTTGGAGCATTTTTCCATTTGGTTGAGCCGTCCCCATACCTTTATATTAAAAGGAGGGAATCTTCCACATCATCAGACCCATCAGATAAAATGGGCCTGAGAGTACTTTGTTTTGGCATTCCTCCCTGGTGGAGAGACCTCAGTGCCCTGAAAAACTGGAAACTGATGGAGGCAGTTGAGCTGCCAGTAGAAACAGTAGCCGGTATTGGAGCCGGCATTAGCGTAGCCGTTATCTCCAAACCCGATCTATATAGCAGTAATCACGGAGCCGGCTTTAGCGCAGCCATTATCTCCCGACCCGATCTATAAGCGGGAACCACGGTAACCGCGGTCCCCGCGCGTTCCCCGCGCATTCCGCTCCTACTACAGCAGTTACATTTTCAATACCCTCCATATCACTAACTCTCGCTGGCTCCCGAGCCAGACTTACAGAGTTTAAAATACTCGCAGGAAAGGTTTAACATTGACTTACCTGCGGGTTACTACTTACCGCTGGTGGAGCTGCGCTCTCCAGCCCGTCGGTGCACCATACGTCGGACGTAATGATGCACATGTGCCAGGCGGGGCTTCTTCACGTAGTCACTCACGTGACTCCGATGTAAAATTGCTTATGAACATATATTTAAAAATATTAGTTGAATTACCGACAAAGCCTATCAACTGCCTGTCAGAGTAATGTCCTGACATTTCCCAGTAATTGTCTTTATTTTCCTTGCAGTAATTGGCATTTAAAAACTCGCAACAACTGTTCACACTGCAGCCTTCATTACCCTGAAGTGAGAATGTCCGCTCACCTTCTGATGAACAACCTGCATGTGTCACCTATGTCTGCCTCTCCTCCTATCATTATGAAACAGACTTTCTTGCCAATCTGGGACTGTAGTTAACCTGTCATAAAAATGCCACTCCACATTTGAAGGGATTGTCAGAAAACCTGATTAATCAGCTGGCAGTTCCCACAGCCTCTGTGTCAAACCAGCATCTGTAGTCCTGCCTACAGTTCCCAAGGCCCTGTTCCCTCTGACAACCCAGTCACCATGCGCACTGTGTACGTTTAAAGGTTGAAGGAATATGTTTATAAACAGAGAGTAGGCAATGTGTGGAAATCAGCAGCGACGGGGGTTTATGTGAGTGACCAGGTAAATGCAGGAAAATAGCTGTTTGTGTTTCATCATCTAGACTTCAGCTGGGAATGGGACTTAAACCACCACCACCAGTCGATCAGAGTGAAGGCTAGATGGCTGAAATATTCCATAGATTGTTCTACACACCCTCTCTCTCTCCCTCTCCTTCTCTCTCTCCACTCTCTTGCCCCTCTTTCCCCACTCCCTCCCCTCCCCTCTCTCTTTTTTTTTTAGTTACAAATCAGTTTTATTGGCAAGAGAGAACAGAAACAATACTTGGTATGAGCGCGGTCCGGTCTACAGCAGCACTCCTCTCGCTCTCTCTCTCTCTCTCTCTCTCTCTCTCTCTCTCTCTCTCTCTCTCTCTCTCTCTCTCTCTCTCTCTCTCTACCCCCTCTCCCTCCCCCTCTCTCTCTCCCTCTCTCTCCCTCTTTCTCTCTCTCTCTGCAATGCTCTCTCTTTCTGCTATGCTCTCTCTCTCTCTCTCTGCTGCGCTCTCTCTTTCACTGCTGTGCTCTCTTTTCCTCTCGCTCCGCTGTGCTCTCTCTCTCTCTCTCTCTCTCTCTCTCTCTGTCTGCTGTGCTCTCTCTCTCTCTGCTGTGCTCTCAGTGTGTTGCTGGGCTCTCGATTGATACCATCAAGGGCAGATGGAAACTGCCGGAATTAATTCACCTTCAGAAATAGAAACAATTTCTGACCGAGATTAATTCAGGTGGGGCAAGGTTTTTTAAAATGAAGACTAAAGTATGCTTAAATCTAAATTTCTTACAATGAAAATCTAGCCAAGTGCTTGCGATTGTGTATGCTGTTCAGGAATAAGCCAGTTTGTATGTCAGGTCATCTCAATCAGATTAGCATTAGCAAAATCTCTCATCCCTTTTCAATCTCTTCATTACCTTAGCAATTGCAGCAGATTTTTAAATCAATGGGATACTGCCAGTGCCTGAGTTCATCACCCATCTGCTAATACGTCTGGTTAATTTAGGCACATGTTTCATTTTCCTCAAGACTAAAAACAAAGTTTTATTAGTCATCAGTCATGCAAGTGCTGAATTTCATTAGCTATCTTAGCAGAGAGGAACATTTCTCTTATCAGTCAGGCGAGTGACAGATGTAAAATGCATGCAGTTAAGTGTCAAATATTCAGAGAATAGACTGACTGACTGTGTCTGTCTGCTACAAGGTGCAAACTGTCCACCGCGTTTTAACCACATGCATCAATGGAGCTTCCATCTGTTCAGGGCGATAAGATTTACCCTTAAAACAAGCATGTAAAATCTGCACTGTTCCTAACAGAACATAGAACCATACAGCTCACAAACAGCGCCAATATAGGTGCCAAACTTGCTAAAGTAAACTCATTTCCTTTGCCTGCACGTGATCCACATCCCTCCATTCCTGCATATCCATGTGGTTATCTGACAGCCTCTGCAACACCATTAGTCTCTGCCACACGTCTGACACAGGATTCCAGACAGTTTTGTGTCACTATATTAGAAACATCAAAACCTCAAAATCCTTTCTCCGTTGCATATCTGAAAAGAATTCCTATTTCCTATTAGAATATGCTGTATCTCTTTATTTTAAAGATTTTTAAAAATTTGTGATTCTGAGGGATCGTTCATGAATTATCAGTAAAACTGTGACAGTCATGGGATAGCCAACAGGTCTTTTCCATGTTGCACTCAGTAAATGAAGTGTAGGAAGGAACTGCAGATATTGGTTTAAACTGAAGATAGACTCAAAATGCCGGAGTCTGAAGAAGGGTCTCGATACAAACAAAGGGTCACCCATTCCTTCTCTCCAGATATGCTGCTTGACCCGCTGAGTTACTCCAGTATTTGTGTCCATCCAGCAAATTAATATCCCAACTGTTGAAGGAGGTTGACGTGACAAAACAAAACCCCAATTAGTTTATGTCCAAAGTAAAACTACAATGTTAACACGAGCCCCAAGGGGGCAGAATGGTGACACATGCACAGAGTCTCCACATCCATAGTAACAAGGGCCCAAGAGACAAAAATAGGTCCATGCACCAGAAGGATGAAGGAGTTGGCACCACACTGATCCTGGGCAGGATCAGGCCCTTCGGCCCACAACCTGTGTACCGACAATGATGCCACGTTAAACTAACCTTCTCTGCCTCCAGGTGGTGCCCTTGGACTGGCCATTGAGCATTTGCTGTTAAAGAAGGAACTGCAGATGCTGGAGAATCGACTTGGACTGGCCCATTGAGCATTTGCTGTTGGTTCTCTTCTCCAGCAAGCCATGAGGCCTGGCCAGGAGAGGGGACTTGGCTAATTACTGCTCCCTGAGTGCAGGGGCTGGAATAGTGCCGGTACATCGGTTAGAAACCCGAGCCAGGACGGCTCCACCAGGCCAGAGATTTCCTGTGAAAGTTCACATCCTACCTTTTAAAACAGAGTAATCGCTGAAGACAAATTGGCAGAGTTTCCTGTGGAAGGTTTGTGCTCTTGGATAGACACCAGATGGCTCATCATTACAGCTGTATGCAGCAAACACTGTAAGCAGCAAACAACAAAATACCAGTGTGAAGAGCATGATCAGGTAAAATCACACCATTTAAATTAGAAATATCAAAACCCCAACCTTCCTTATTCCCAAGTGTGAAAATCGTTTCCATTTTACAACTGCAGGATAACAATCTCAGCTGATGATATCTCTCCTACTGCTTCTGAGAATTACATTTTTCAATCAATCCAGTTTCCATGTGAAATTTGAACTTGGATTGATGTAGTTCATTGAGATATTTTTCTAGTTTAATTAACGCGGCCCAGCACTGCATTCTGGTCACATGGATTAAGGTGGTGGAGCTGAACTCCAAACCAATGCAAGGGATGAATACAGGCAACTGTCCGGAAATGCAACGAACCAAGTACCACTAGCCCAGGAGAATTCTGGTTATAGCATCTAAATATGTCAAACAAGGGTTCAGGGGATAACACTTTCTTTGTAAACTAATCAATTCCAAGTGCCAGATGGTTTTAATAAATTCACAACAAATAGCACAACACATAACAAGTTGTCCAAACTTTTAGAAAACGTTCTGAAATAAATCTGGGACCTTTCAGTACATCATGTTAAAATGACCCAGGCATTTGTCCTTATGGCTACTGAAAGAACGATGTTGAGCAGATAAACATAATCCTGCATGTAGTGAATTCTGTGCATCATGAAGCCCATCAGCTCTGGTAGAAAACTTGAACCATGGTAGACGGGGTTAAGGAAAATCCCAAGGCATTTTAGGAGGATCTCAATAATAACAAATAAATCAGGCAATGACCGGTGAGAGACCACGGGAACAATCTGTACGTGAAGCCAGAAGATATCAGTGCGGCCCTCAATTAATACTTTTCATCAGTATTCACAAATGAAGCAGACTTTGTAGTTACATAGAAAAATAGAAAATAGGTGCAGGAGGAGGCCATTCGGCCCTTTGAGCCAGCACCGCCATTCATTGCGATCATGGCTGATCGACCGCTATAAATAACCCGTGCCTGCCTCTCCCCATATCCCTTGACTCCACTAGCCCTCTAGAGCCCTATCCAACTCTCTCTTAAATCCATCCAGTGATTTGGCCTCCACTGCCCTCTGTGGCAGGAAATTCCATAAATTCACAACTCTCTGGGTAAAAAAGTTTTTTTCTCACCTCAGTCTTAAATGACCTCCCCTTTATTCTAAGACTGTGGCCCCTGGTTCTGGACCACCCAACATTGGGAACATTTTTCCTGCATATAGCTTGTCCAGACCTTTTATAATTTTATATGTTTCTATAAGATCCGGGGTTGACAGGGTTAGTGAAAGTTTAGTTTAGGTCTCCATAAAAAGGAGGTGTTTAGTGTCTCAATGGGCTTAAAGGTGGTTGAACCCCAGAGCAAGATGATATTTATCCCAGGATGCTGCTGCAGGACGAGATTAACGGGGCTCTGGCTGAGTTGTTCAAATCACTGCTGGATACAAGCAAGGTCCCAAATAATTGATCGATTTCAGGAAGCCTGATTGAGGGATTGTCAAGGTCACATATGTGAGACTAGTTTCAATTGTTAGTGGCCATGGAATCCAGGGCAAGCTGGATCCACAATTGGCTAGAGACAGAGGGTGAGGTTAGAGAGTTGAAGTTGTGATTAGATGCCTCTCACTAGAGCTAATCCACAAGACTTAGTCCTGGAATCTTTGCTGTCTGTACTATACATGAGTGCTTTGGACGTGTGTGAAGGAGGCATTATCAGCAAGTTCACAGATGACAAGAAGGTTGGTGTTGACAGTGCGAGGGGTAGTCTTAGACTACAGGAGGTATTGATGTGTTGACATTGGCAGAGAAATGAATAAATTAATACTTTACTGTAACATGTGACACTTTACAGTGAAATTATTCGCATATATACCCAAGGTATTCAAATAGTCGCCACATAATGGGCGTTGACAACGTTACAAAGTCTCTCACGCCAGGTCCTCTCCTCCATTGTTCTCCCCCCCCCCCCCCCATGGCATCTCCCCCTCTCCCCCCCTCACGGCATTCCCCCCCTCACGCCGGTCCCCCTCTCCCTCCTCTCTCCCCCCTCACGCTGGTCCCTCTCTCCCACCCCCTTCACAATTCCAATGGGAGCAACACAGGTAAATAACATGTTTAAGAAAGAACTGCAGATGCTGGAAAAATTGAAGGTGGACAAAAATGCTGGAGAAACTCAGCGGGTGAGGCAGCATCTATGGAGCGAAGGAATATGTGACGTTTTGGGTCGATACCCTTCTTCAGAGTTCTTGAGGAGCAGCAACTGTCTGAAGAAGGGTCTCGACCCAAAACATCACCTATTCCTCCGCTCCATAGATGCTGCCTCACCCGCTGTGTTTCTCCCGCATTTTTGTCTACCTTCAGGTAAATAACATGGTCACAAGGCATATGGGATATTAGTCTGTATTAGTCAGGTTATTGAATACCATGAGTGGGTCAGGCCACAACTGGAGCAGAGTGTGTGGTTCTGGACACCACGTCATAGGAGGAATGTAGCCTGCTTCCCCGCTGCGTGACTCTATAAATTTACAGAGGGGCTGTCGTTTGCAATAGAGCTGCCATTCTGACGATAAGCTGCCAAATAACTTGGACCATATCGGGGTCTTGCAGGTCATAGCCGGGCCAAATAACTTGGACCATATCGGGGTCTTGCAGGTCATAGCTGGGCCAAATAACTTGGACCATATCGGGGTCTTGCAGGTCATAGCCGGGCCAAATAACTTGGACCATATCGGGGTCTTGCAGGTCATAGCTGGGCCAAATAACTTGGACCATATCGGGGTCTTGCAGGTCATAAAATAACTTGGACCATATCGGGGTCTTGCAGGTCATAGCTGGGCCAAATAACTTGGACCATATCGGGGTCTTGCAGGTCATAGCTGGGCCAAATAACTTGGACCATATCGGGGTCTTGCAGGTCATAGCTGGGCCAAATAACTTGGACCATAAATAGCTGGGCCAAATAACTTGGACCATATCGCTTGCAGGTCATAGCAAATAACTTGGACCATATCGGGGTCTTGCAGGTCATAGCCGGGCCAAATAACTTGGACCATATCGGGTCTTGCAGGTCATAGCTGGGCCAAATAACTTGGACCATATCGGGGTCTTGCAGGTCATAGCCGGGCCAAATAACTTGGACCATATCGGGGTCTTGCAGGTCATAGCTGGGCCAAATAACTTGGGCGATACAGCGACGTGCACACTTTGACTCTTGCATCATTTCAACCTCATTGGTTTGAAAAATGACAGTTCTTATTCACTGAGTGAACAAGCAGCTTTCAGTGGTGCGTTTCCCACTGAATGTTTCCCAGAGAGAGGACAATTTATAGCGGAGAATAAGGACATAGCAAAGGAAATAAAGTACTTTGTATCTATCTTCACAGAAGACACAAAAAGCCTGCCAGAAATGTAAGTGAACCGGGAGTCGAGCAGGGATGATTAACTGAATGAAGGAAGTATTAGTCATAAATAGCGCTGCAGAGGTGGGTCGGTTTGAAAGCCAATAAATCTCAAGGACATGATGATCTATGCCTGAGACTTTCGAAGGAGGTGTCGATGAGGATAATGGATGCTGCAGTTATTATCTTCCTGAAACCTAAGGAGTCTCCCAAAGTTCCTGTGGACTGAGGAGCAGCAACTGCGACCCTTCAATTCAAAAACGGAGGCAGAGGGAAAACAAGGAATACTGATGTTATCAAAGGTCAGTGGTGGAGAAGTTCCACAATGATTTAGTCAGAGACATACAGCATGGAAACAGGCCCTTCGGCCCAACTTGCCAATGCTGACCAAGATGCCCAATCTACACTAGTCCCAATTGCCTTTCTTTGGCCCATATCCCTCTAAATGATAGTGTATCCATGTACAAGTTTCTATTTAATGTTGCTGTAGTCCCTGCCTCAACTACCTCATCTGGCTGCACGTTCCATACACTTACCACCCTCTGTGTGAAATCGTTGCCCCTCAGGTTCCTATGCAATTTTCCCTCCCTACCTTAAACCTCTGGTTCGTGATTCTCCAACTCTAGGTAAAACAATTTGTTCTCCCTGGAACAGAGAAGATTAAGAAGAAATGTGATTGATGTCTATCATTGACTCCATCTACAATTCACACTGCACTGGAAGGTAGCCAACAAGGACCACTTATACCCTGGTCACTCGCTTTTCGCCCCTCTCCAGTTGAGCAGAAGATGCTGAACAGTCCTCCCATAAGCTAAGGGTGATTCTTGAATTGCCAACCAATAAAATAGAAACATAGAAATTAGGTGCAGGAGTAGGCCATTCGGCCCTTCGAGCCTGCACTGCCATTCAATATGATCATGGCTGATCATCCAACTCAGTATCCTGTACCTGCCTTCTCCCCATACCCTCTGCTCCCCCTAGCCATAAGGGCCCCATCCTCTTAAATATAGCCAATGAACTGGCCTCAACTACCCTCTGTGGCAGAGAGTTCCAGAGACTCACCACTCTCTGTGTGAAAAAAGTCCTTCTCATCTCGGTCCTAAAGGATTTTCCCCTTATCCTTAAGCTGTGACCCCTTGTCCTGGACTTCCCCAACATCGGGAACAATCTTCCTGCATCTAGCCTGTCCAACCCCTTAAGAATTTTGTAAGTTTCTATAAGATCCCCTCTCAATCTCCTAAATTCTAGCGAGTACGAGCCGAGTCTATCCAGTCTTTCTTCCTTGCGTGCTGCAGGATTGTAGTGTGCACCGTGGTATTTTCTCTTTGTACTTGTATGCTCATGTATGGAATGATTTGACTGAATAACATGCAAACAAAGGTTCCACTGTATCTCAGTAGTGTCTGAAACTGGAGACAATAGTCAATAGGCAATAGGTGCAGGAGTAGGCCATTCGGCCCTTCGAGCCAGCACCACCATTCAATGTGATCATGGCTGATCATCCCAATCAGGACCCTGTTCCTGCCTTCTCCCCATATCCCCCTGGCTCCGCTATCTTTAAGAGCTCTATCTACCTCTCTCTCATAAGTTTAAAGTGAGAGAGAGAACATTTAAAGGAGATCGGAAGGGCAACTCTTTCGTACAGAGGGTTTGTGTGCAAATGTGTGTGTGCATTTGCATGCATGCACGTGCGCACATGTGTATGTAAGGTTAACAAAGAACAGCAATGAATATTGACAAGTGGGCTACTTTACTTATCGTCGCTGCACAGGGAGAGGCTTTATTTGATTTACCTTTAATTGGATTCTGTTTCTCAGAGAAACTTTCTAATTTTTCAATTAGCAATTAGTGTCTGGAGAGTTTTACCACAGGCTGCTTGTCTAAAGCCTCACCCCCCCCCTCCGCCCCTCCCCCCACAGGGTACATTATGGGACTCAGTAAAACTCAGGCACAATATTCAGCACAAGCCTTGATCAGAACTCTAGCAGCGATCTCCATCACTCATTGTTTTGTAATTTATCTATTTATTGATGCTCTTTATTAAAGTACTCTCTCGTGAAGAAATATAGTTTTATGCAAATCCATTGGATCTTAACGATATTGAACTGGATTTTGCATTATCTGCACTCCCTGTTATGAAGTGAATTGAATATCGACTTCCAGAGTGGAGATTGTTGTCTGTCTCTGGAATTTCTTGCAAATAAAGAAGTGAACAATAGTTAAAGGCCTTGTGGAGATGGTGGCAGAAGCATCAATGGACAGGCACATGGATAGGACAGGTTCAGAGGGATATGGGCCAAATGTGGGCAGGTGGGACTAGGGTAGAGGGAGGTCTTGGTCAACATGGACAAGTTAGGCTGAAGAGCCTGTTTAGTTCTGTTTGACTATGACCATTCTCTGTTGCTTCTGACCTGAATGATCATCTGAGATATGAATCAATGTATCAGAGATGATGGCTGCACCCAAAGTGAGCAGAAGGAACACTGAGCCACCAACATGCCCGTTGATCTACTCACACATGCCAATCAAAACCAATCTGAGCCAGTCCCACTTGCTGGGTTGGGGTCTGGACTATATCCTTCCAATCCTGTCCTAACATAAACCAAATGAAAATTGAAAAATTACATGGGTCAGGCAATTTCATCATCATTACTTCAGAATCTTGATAAAGTGACATACGTTGAGGACAATGTTGCATGGAATATATATGTAATGAAAAGCAGAAATATGAAGGAGCATATTTGCCTTGTCAGTAGAACCAGGGCAGAGTCTTTCCTCAGTGTGGGTGACGTTCTACGATCCAGGTGGTGATCAGGTCACCGTGGCTGTGACAAGGGTCTCGTGGATTGTCCAAGCCCCACTCTGGCAGCAAGGGAACACCAGATCTTCAGAGGGTCTGGCTCCAATTGGAACCGATATTTATATTGGGGAATCTCTACAGACCCCTCATGGCCATTACAATATTGTCACTGGCACATTTGGAAATTGATTCTCTGCACCTGTTGTTCCTGCTTTGCCAGGGCTACCTCGGTCTGTCACCTCCGTCACAATGGAAAACAGCGACCCTGCAGACGGATGCGACAGTGGCAGCTCGAGCAGGAACAGCTCCCACGTCAGGTTCACCAGGCTGTCCTTGAATAAGTTAAGCTATTAGAAAGATGGACTTTGCTGACAGCAGTTCCGAACTTGTCATTTGTTATCAAGATTACAAAGTCACAATTGGCTTGCCAGAGACTGCAAACAGTTCCAAGTATATTTAAAAAAAAGACAATGTGCTCAATCAGTCCGAAGAAAGGTCTTGACCGGAATTATCACCTCTCCGTGTTCTCCACAGATGCTGCCTGACCCACTGAGTTACTCCAGCACTTTGTGAAACGTCACCTCTCCATTTTCTCCACAGATGCTGCCTGACCCGCTGAGTTACTCCAGCACTCTGTGAAACGTCACGTATCCATGTTCTCCACAGATGCTGCCTGACCCACTGAGTTACTCCAGCACTCTGTGAAACGTCACCTCTCCATTTTCTCCACAGATGCTGCCTGACCCGCTGAGTTACTCCAGCACTTTGTGTCTTTTTTTTGTAAACCGCATCTGTAGTTCCTGGTTTTTACCACGTACATTATGGCCTTTCTAGTTATAAAATCTAAGAACAGGGATGAAAAGGCATCAAGCAACAGTCAAAACTTCCAATAATATTTCCAGCTCTCTGTGCATCTAAAATGAGATTCCATCATGATGGTTGGAATCTGCAAATCTAATACGGATCTACAATTCCCCAAACCCACAGAGGAAGAAAGGTTCAGAAATATTCAGGAGCAGTCACCAGAGATTGGTACATGAAGACAACGGCCAGCTGTGGGAAAAGACCAGTGAGTGAGGAATACTTAACGGTATCCATCAGAGACACCACAGGCAAAATGGACCAAATGGCCTCCTTCTATCAAACCAATCCGTGGTTCCATGAAATAGATGAATAATTAGTTATACGGAGTGGAAACAGGCCCCTCAGCCCAACTTGTTCATGCTAACCCAGATGCCTAGTCAAGCCAGTCTCATTTGCCCGCATTTGGCCATGGATTATTGACCATGTGGATAATTTGGTCCGCATTATCCCTTTTTAGTTTAGTTTATTATCACGTATACTGAGTTACAGTGAAAAGCTTTTGTTGCGTGCTAACCAGTCAGCAAAAGACAATACAATCGAACCATTTACAGGTACAGATACATGATAAGGGAATAACGTCTAGTGCAAGGTAAAGCCAGCAAAGTCCGATCAAGGACAGTCCGAGTGTCATCAATGAGGTACATATTAGTTCAGCACTCCTAATCCTTCCCTATCCATGTACCTGACCAAGTGTCTTTTAAATGCTGTTACAGTACTAGCCTCAACTACCTTCTCTGGCAGCTCGTTCCATACATCCCTCACCCTCTTTGTGAAAATGTTGCCCAGTGAGAAACACATCTCCAAATTTGTGCCTCTTACACTTTGAACTCTCACACTTTGAACTCAAGGTGAGCTGAAGGGCCCGTTTCCATGCTGTGACTATAGCTGCTGTTATTGCTTGTCCTCACTCTGTCAGTTGGCACAATGATTTGTTTTCTGAACGGATTGCTCATGATAAATTAATTGCAACAAATTCATTCATGGATAGTTTTGTCATACTGTTAGATTTTATTTATATGTGCTTTCCAAATGTTTAAATAATTGAGAGTCTTTACACCTGGTGGGGCATCTAACAGTGTACAAAATATGTGGGAGAGTCTCTCTTAAATCCAACGCTGACTTTGAGTCACTGGGGGGAAGTAATTAGCCTGACACACACAGAGTCAGATCTGGAGGAGTTGCTGGGGGAAGTAATTAGCCTGACGCACACAGAGTCAGATCTGCTTCATTGCACTGTAACCCAATTCTTCTAATTCATCAAAATCTAAGTGTGGTAATAATTCTTAACAACTCCTGCTGGGCTGTGGAATCACAGGGAACACATTTAAATGTAATTGTGGAAGTACAGTATATGTATCAGTTTAGCAATAAGCAGAAATGACATAATTTTGAGACGTAAGATATTGAGACACTGCTTATGACCTGCCTTGCTTCTCTGGGACTGAGAATGTACGTTGAATGCCTCTCTGACATCTCTGGACTCTTTAATAAGGTCGGAAGAAGCTCACTGTTAACTTAAACTATCTCATCAGCCGCAACTATGTCTAATTCCCACCAATAATTGCCGTGATATTTCTGTCAGAGATCCAATTTGGGAAGTTAACATACGAATGTATTCAATGGTTGCAAAGGCAACTTAACTGTAAACCAGAAAACACTGGCAATACTCAGCAGGTCAGGCTGCATCTGTGGAGAGAAACAGTCAGTGTTTCAGGTTGAAGATACTTTGTAAAGCAGTTTTGGAGAGTGGGGTTGGGGTGACTATCAGTTAAAACTGATCCTCATTATTTCTCTGAGGATCTCCACAAATTAAATTGACAAGTACAAAATTGCAGATGCAAGATCTTAAGAGCAAAATCAAAACATCACAGATATTTTAGCAACCAGTTGGTTAAATTATATAGTATGTTGTAATGTTGCAGTGTGTTGTAGTGCATTAGACTGTATTATAGTGTTATATTGTTGTAGTGCATTAATGCACCAAGGAGGTTTCCAAACACTGAGCGTTTGCCTATATTTGTTACTGCCGCTAGAAGTGATATTTAGAAATATCATATTAGTAAATTCAAACATAGATTCAACCACTTGCCCATTCTCTGATGTCTGGCTATTGGCCTATTGTTTCTTGTTTCTAATTTCCTCCATTCATGAAAACCAGAAACAGCTTTACCATCTTAAAAATCCAAAATCAGCTTGCACACTCAGCAGACCACTGCTCCACAACACACACTTCCACCACCTATATCAACACTTATGTTTTAAATTAATGACAGTCTTAGACTCTAAGGTCATATTCCTTAAACTATCTAAATGCCAAATGTTTTCCACTGATGCTTTAGCCTAGTTGGTTACCCATTCTAAGATACTGAATTTTAGGTGAGCTTTGTACTGATATTTTATTTGGTTGAAATCCCTTTATAACAGAGAGAAGGGAAAGAACAAAACAGCAGCAAATTATGTCTCCTGCATTGCATTGTCACACATTAAATATTTACCTGATTCTCAAAATCATGATCTACATTTCTGCTACCATAATTGTTCTTACTAATTCAATTCTGATATATCCTATTTTTAAAAAGTTCACCCACATCTACACCCGAGGTTTCAGGTTGTAGAATTCACATACTAACTCCCTGTATCATCGTGCTGTTGTGTTGCAACCTGCGTCAGGCTCCACTGACAGTAATTAGCCAGCAACCTGCTCCATCTGCTCACCTAATGAACTGATCACTGAGTACCAGTAGAAAACCTGCTTACCACAGACTATCTGTGAAAGAAATGACAAGTTAGACTTTGTTAAATGTTTAATGCAAATATCTATATAAGCTCAGAAATAGATAACCCTTAAAATTCCCCATAAATTGTTTGTAATAACTGGAGAATTATTTTTTTCAGAAAATCCAGTTAATGATGCATAATTGTGAATAACGACTATATCTTAAATCGGTGTCATGGTTATTTATGTCCAAAAATAGCTTCAGTTTAATGTATCTGAGAAACATTCACAGATACAGGATATGTTGGCAAGTTGGGCCTCGTGATGACAGATGGAATTTAATTCAGACAAATGTGAGGTATTGCATTTTGTGAAATCAAATTCTGGTTGGGCATATCAAACTAATGCCAGGAAGTTCTGGAGCCAGGATTGGAGTTCATGAGTTATGAGATTCTGGATAGGCGGAAACTTTTTTTCTCTGGTTTGCACAAGTGTAACCTTACAGAAGTTTATAAAATCATCAGGGGAATAGATATGGTGAAAGCACAGCATCTTTTACCCAAGTAGGCAAATCAAGAACTCGAGGACATATTGAAGGGAAAGATTTAATAGGAACATGAGAGGAAGCTTTTTCACTCCGTGGTGGTTATAAAGGGAATGAACTGGCGAGGAAAATAATGAAGCAATTATAATTATAACATTAAAAAATATATTTGGACAGAAACATGGATAGGAAGGTTTCAAGGGGACACGGACCAACAGGCAAATTGGACTAGATTCAAGGAGAGAACTTGGCTGATGTGGACGAGTTGGGCCAAAGGTCCTGTTTCTGTGTTATATCTATCTATATTACTAAAAGTCTGATCTTGACCACTTCCTGTTGTTCTGTATATTGATTTTAGAAAATAACGCTGTGATTTTTGGCCATCTTACTCAGCATCCCCCTCCGATGCGCAGGACAAGAGGATTTTTCCCATCTATGAAAAATAAAAGAGTTATTAGTGTTTAAAAAATGTGGAGATTCTCTCTCCTGAAGGCCACGCCCCTTCCGGAGGGACTATAAAACCCGGAAGTGTTGAGTGCCTTAGTCAATCTCTGCAAGATGGGGGAGCGAGAGGATCACGTCTCTCAATCTGAGCTGTGAATAACACTGAACACATGTCTACTAAACTGTGAGTGGTTTTACTGACCTGTCAGTGCCGTTAATGTGGTTTCAAAATATAGTTTGGAAATGCTAAAGCTGTGTTGCCTTTGGTCTGGAAATGCTAAAGCTGTGTTGCCTTTGGCTTGGAAATGCTAAAGCTGTGTTGCCTAATTAAAGTTGCCTTCTCTAATTAAAGTTGCCTTGTCTAATTAAAGTTGCCTTGCCTTCTGTATAATTAAAAGTCTAATCTTGACCTTCCTGTTTGCGCTTTATATTGATTTTAGAAAAAACGCTACCACGTACGGCTGTGATTTTTGGCCATCTTACTCAGTCCCCCTCCGCTCATCAGGTGCCGAGGATTTTTCCCATCGATGAAAAATAAAAGTTATTAGTGTTTAAAAAATGTTGAGATTCTCTCTCCTGTCAATCACGGCATGAAGGCCACGCCCCTTTGTGTGGGAGGGGGGGAAGGACTATAAAACCCAGAGGTGTAGGCATGGCTCATTATCTGCAAGATGGAGGAAGGAGAGGTCACAACTCGCTGTCTTTAGTGGCCTTGCACCCTGCTTGAAGTGGTAAGAAACTGCACTTAAATTTGGTGGCCTTGCACCCTGCTTGTAATGGAATTTCAAGGAATAGCCGTGAGTCAACTGCCAGTCCACCAGCCATGAGTGAGTGAGTTGCCAGCACAACAGGCATGAGTGACTGAGGCGCCAGCCCAAGAATCCAAGCCCTTCAGCCCACAACACCCATACTAGTGCTCCAGATAGCCCCCCCCCCCCCCCCCCCCCCACCCCCCACCGGCCTCTCCACTGGCCACCAATATTGGAATTGGTGGAGAGGTGGAATATTGCATTGGGGGACCAGCCCTCCTGTGTGATGCTGGGACCCAATGGGTCCCACTTAGTCGAGTAACTTATATAACTGCACTTTATGACTCCAACTATCGATTCCACCAAAGCTGTAACAGACACGGGCATCTGTCACAAGAGATTAATGAGGAAAGGGCCAAGTCAGATAATCATAGAACAGGAAATGGGCCATTCGGCTCACCTTGCCCCTGCTGACCATGATGCCTGTCTGCACTAATCAATTGCATGCAATACGTCCATATCTTTGTCTACCTTTCCTATCCATCTACCTAACCAAATGCCTTTTAAATGTTATAATTATACCTGCCTCACCCACATCCGTGTTTTAATCACTCACCTGCAGCCACAGACCACTCTGGACACTCTGACCATCAGTACTCGGACAACCAGCCTGTCTTTGTCCTGCCGGAGAATAATGAAGTCCCAGCAGGTTCAGCCACCTGGTGCGTTCACGGTTCATCCAAGCTCAGGTTCACCACCTGATGATAGGTGGTCTCTGGGAGGAGCGTCACTGCCAAGTGTCCTGGCCTCAGTCCTGATACCCTGCAGGGTTACTGCCTCCTATCTACACTCCAGATGTCTTGCAGTCACAGATGTTCACGTGCTGTCTGTCCTGCTGAGTATTCCCAACATTTTCTGGGATCGTTTTCAAATTCTATCAACTTCAGCATAAAACAATATTTATTCCAGTTGAAATGTCAGGTGCAGGATGGAATTTGTGTGGAGCGATGTTTTATTCTGGCTGCCCTAACCCTTATACAGTAGAACATTCAGCATTAGCCTGTACTGGCCTTTTCCCTGAACACGGTTAAACATTAAGCGATGCCCCTGATGGCAATCAGCCAGTTTCCTCAAACCCCACTGAGCATTAATTTACATGTAATCATCAAAAACACACTTCTTTAATACTTAATGTTTCAATTTATAATATTTAATTTACTTGACAACTTTAATAAAACCTATTTTATGAAGGCATTTTCTCAGTTTTCTTCAAACTATTTGCACATTTAATTTTATAATGAGATTCAAATAATAAATAATAAAATGACATCATTCTCACATTTTCTCTCTGAACTGTCAATTTTAAATGAGATGTGTTTAAACATTTTCAATTCCAATTATTTCCATAAATAATCTTAAGATATTGAAAATGGAATTGAACAAGTGAGCATTTGTGCGTCCCTCCCAGCCACTGGGCTGCAAGAATTACTGGATACATTTAACCAGTAGAACGAGTTTAATTTATCTGGAATGGGAAATATTTCATATCAACCCATGGCTCATGTTGGGCATGAGCAGTTATAGTTACAGGAAACTTACATTTTCATGTGAAGATAAAAATAACATTAACATTGATATGGATATGTAGAACATAGAAAATAGAAAGTCCAGCACAGGAATAGGCCCTTCGGCCCTCAATGTCCATCCAGCAAGTTAAACTAATCTCACCTGTCTACGCATGATCCATATCCCTCCATTCCATGTGCATGTTGACTGTGATGTATATCTGCACTAATCCCATTTGCCTGCCTTTCCTACCTATGTATCTAACCAAAGGCATTGTAAATGTTCCTATTGTACCTGTCTCTCCCATCTTCACCACAGACAACCTTTTGGACACTGTGGACACAGTTTTGGATAAATATTTAACATATTTTTGTTATGAATCAAGTACCAGAGGACATTGTTTTAAGGTGAGGGGAAAAAGATTTAACAACGGTGCAATGAGCTGCCAGAGAAGGTGGTTGAAGAAGCACTATCACGATGTTTAAAATACATTTAAAATACAGGTACATGGATAGGACAAGTTTAGAGGGATATGGGCTAAACGTAGGCAGGTGGGACTAGTGTAGATGGGGCACGTTAGTCAGTGTGGGTATGGTTTTTAAAACAACGACAACCGCTTTCAAAACAAACCCTCCTGCACGCCGAGGCTGGGAGGAGGGAGGGAGCGAGGAAAGAAGGGGAGGCGCCCTTCTGCCGTCTGAAGCACCTGCACCGCTCGGCCCCGGACCTTCCTGTTGGCTGGCGGAGGAAGGGAGACAGTGGCGTGGATCCCAACTACCTCCCCCTTTGCCGGTGGCACCTGGCAGTGGACAGGGACGGCCAAGGCTGCGGGGCGATGATGCTGGTGTTGTCCGAAGAGCGCTGACCTTCCTTCCTCACCACCTTCTCTGCCCCTTCCCCTCTCTCTTTCTTGTACCCCCCCTCCCCCCCCCCATATCCTGGGACCCCTCATCTCCACCCCACACTGATCCCCATTCCCCCCCTATTCAGTCCTCACTGACATCCCCTGTGCTCCCCTCCCCATCTATTCATCCTGCACTGATCTCCCTATCCAGCTCACATTGATTCTCCTGCCACCTCCACATCCATCCTACACTCATCCCCCAATTCATCGTGTGCTGACCCCCTTCCTATCCATCCTGCATTCGCTCCCCCCCCCATTCATCCTGTGCTGAACCCCCCCATTCACCCAGCACAGCCCCCCTGATCCACACTGTACTGACCCACCTCCATTCATCCTGTACTGAACCCCCCAATCATCCTGTACTGATTCCGCCCCTTCCATCCTGTACTGATCACCCCCCATCCATCCCCTATTCCCCCACTGACATCTCCCACGCTCTCCCTTCACAATTTTACCTACTCCAACCAACACACACTAATTCCCCTGCCTCAATCAATCCATTCCGCACCGATTGTCTTCTCAGCGCCCCCCCCCCCCCCCAGCCGTCTATCCATCACTGATTCACCCGCCCCGACCCTACTGCGCTGGAAATGTCTTCAGAGCGAACATTGACAAAGTTTGACAATGGAATGCAGTCAAATATGTTTTAATTCCCAATGTTATTATTTGTTTTACTTCGGAGTCACGTGAGTGACTACGTGAAGAAGCCCCGCCTGGCGCTAGAACGGCATTACGTCGACGCTGACGGCAGAAGCAAGAGCTGCAGAGCGCAGCTCTTCGCAGCGGCCGTAACGGACCCGCAGGTAAGTGCAAGGAAAATAGGGGACGTTCTAAAAAAGACGCTACGCTGGTAGAACCAGCAAAAGTGAAAGTAAAATTCAAAATCAGAGTCACGCTGGCGTACTGATTTAGCCAGATAATAAAAAGGAAAAATGGAGAAGTCTCAAAGGAAAATTTCGCGGGTAAAAAGATTGTCCCGGGGAGAAGCTAAAGAGTCGGGACAAGAGATTAGTGCGGATCCGGTTCCGATACCGGTGGCCGCTGATTCACCCGTTAGTGAGACTATAATTTCTCCAGAAATACAAACCACGGAGGAAAATGTTCCTATAAAAAGTAAAAAGAAATCCGTGAGGCCCGTGGTTTCTGATGATGACTCTGATAATGAAAGTCCTCCGGATAATAAAGTTATATGGCTTAAAATGAAACATATGGAGAAAGTGCTCCAAAATATAATGAGACAAGGGTCACAGTACCCAGAAGTTTCCCAAAATGACCCTGAGGGGTTTGAATATCCAGAATATGGCTATGTGCCAAATTGGGAATTTGAAACTCCAGACCCAGGATTAAGGGTGGAGGAAGTCTCATTGGATATAATTCCAGGTGTATCAGGGCTGCAAAAGTCAGACCCTGCAAGTGGTGATGTGGATTATGAGTGCACACCACAAATAAAAAAGAAGAGGCCAGATGTGCCTGATATGTCAAAAGATTCTGCTATACCTGAAGGAAGTGGTGAGGCTATGGAAGAAAACCTAGCTGCCAGTATTAATTATATGGTATCTCACCAACTTCAAGATTCTGTGATGGTTGAAACAGCAGAATTATATAAAACACTGGAAAATTGCACCTCATTGAAGGTACCTGCGGTTAATCCGTCTATATGGACGCCTATGACTCCAGGCATGAGAGGACAAGAAATAAGATTTTAAAGAATCCTCAAACTGATTTCAGCTGCCATCACTGCTTTTGGAAGGCAAATGGAAGGGTCGGAAATGGTTAAAATCCAAAAAGATACTTTGGGCTTATTGTGCAATTCCTTCTATGAAATTAATTGTTATTGCGATTCGGCCCATATTTCATCCAAGGTTTGCAGGTCTGTGTCGATCAAGTGGTGTTCAAGCTCCTGGCTATCTATTTGGAGAGAACCTGCCTAAACAAATAAGAGAAATGGATGAAGAGGCTAAATCTATTAGCCACATGAGACCTTTCGTTTTTGGACAAAAAAGGTATTTTTCGTCAAGTAGGGGATTTGATTTTGGAAACAGAGGCAGGAATATGATAAGAAAATATTACCATCCGACACAGCCTAATGTTCACCCGTATACGGGGAGAAGGAGACCACCACGTTCATATGGAGAGGTACAAAAAATTTATTCTATTCTTAAAGAAACTGTGGACAAATCTCCAGTTGGAGGGAGATTACAAATGTTTTATGATGAATGGCTTGCTATCACATCTGATCGATTTATTTTACAAACAGTTGCAGGAGCTACTATAACATTTAAAGAAGGTGTTAACTCTCCGGTACAAAATAAACCTGCTTATGGTTTCATGTTTTCTGCTATTGAAGAGGCAGAAATTAATGTGGAAATTGACAAATTGTTCAAAAAAGGTGTTATTGAAAAAACTGTTGAACATAAACATCAATTTGAGTCAAATATCTTTCCAAGAAGTAAAAAAGATGGTGGTTGCAGAATTATTCTGGACCTTACAAACTTTAATACATTTGTTGAGTATAAACATTTTAAGATGGAAACGTTCAACACTACAAGACATTTGATATCAGCAGGTTGTTATATGGCTACAATTGATTTAAAGTATGCGTACTATTCAGTACCAATACATCAATTTTTTTGAAGGTATTTAAAATTTAATTGGCTGGGACAGCTGTGGCAATTCAAAGCTTTACCAAATGGGTTAAGTTCAGCTCCCAGGCTCTTCACAAAGCTGTTGAAACCAGCTTTAGCACAATTAATAGCACAAAAGCACATCATTATGGCTTATCTGGACGACATTTTAATTATCAGTAGTAATCAGGAATCAGTTGGAAAATCAGTTTCAGCAACTAAAACTTTATTTGAGAAGTTAGGTTTCTTGATTCATCCAATTAAGTCCCAGCTGCAGCCAGCACAGTCAAATAACTATTTGGGGTTTGTGATTAACTCAGTTACTATGTTAGTAACTTTGCCAACAGATAAGATTGATGATATTTTAATGGCCGGTAGAGGTCTCATTCACAAACCTTATCCCTCCATCCGGGAAGTAGCAAAGGTTATTGGTAATCTAGTAGCAGCATTTTCTGCAGTAGAATTTGGTCCATTACTTTACCAAAACCTTCAAAGGGACAAAATAAGAGCTCTAAAAAAGCGAGCAGGCCATTTTGATAGGCTTATGCAATTAACAAAAGAAGCTTTATTGGAATTGCAATGATGGATTGAAAATGTCCCACAAGCTGCTAAAAACATTTTAATACAACAGCCTGAAGTATTTTTTACAAACAGATGCTAGTGCTCTTGGATGGGGGGGGGGGGGGGGCGACAGATTCATTTACTAGTTGTGGGGGCAGATGGACTGTCCAAGAGGAAATGTTTCTCCAAACATATGGTATTAACTATTTAGAGTTATTGGGGGTGCTTTATGGATTAAAAGCCTATTGTTCTACAAAAAAGAATCTGCATGTACTGATACAATTAGACAATAAAACAGCTGTTGCATATATTAATCACATGGGTGGAGTCAGATCGGTATCATGTGATTGTCTGGTCAATCAGATATGGCAGTGGTATTAAGCACCAAATTTGGATGTCGGCAAATTATATCCCAGGTAAAAACAATGTGGTGGCAGACAATAGATCAAGGGTGTTTAAAGACAACACAGAATGGATGTTGAATCCAGTAATTTTCAGAAAAATTGTGATTCAATATGGGTTACCACACATTGATCTGTTTACATCAAGATTAAATCATCAGTTGCCTAAATATGTGTCTTGGGAACCAGATCCCGATGCAGTAGCAGTAGATGCTTTTTCACTACATTGGGGTAATATGTTCTTTTATGCTTTTCCGCCATTTGCTCTGGTTCAGCAATGTCTGAAGAAAATAGAACAAGATGCTGCTGCAGGATTATTGGTGATTCCAAATTGGCCGACACAACCATGGTTCCCATTGATGTTAAACATGATTAAAGAACCATATATGTCAATTCCTAGCAGCAGTGATTTGTTAATAAAACCAGTAACCAAAGAGATTCATCCATTACATGCTTATATGAATTTGTTAATCTGCAGGTTTTGACCAGACCACTACAAGAGCTTGGATTGTCGGATAGAACTATGGATGTTATAGTCGCATCATGGCGAGATAGCACTCAGAAACAATATATGACACATATAAAGAAATGGGAACATTTTTGTAGACAATCAAATATATCCTATCATACTGTGAACATTGCAAACATATTGGAGTTCCTTGCCGAGTTGCATTTTGAGCAGCACTTAAGTTATAGTGCCATTAATAGTGCACGTAGTGCCTTATCATCTTATTTAGGACAAATCTCTGACCAGAAATCAATTGGATCACATCCATTAATATCCAGATTTATGAAAGGAATCTTTAACAAAAATCCACCCAAACCAAGATATACAGAAATTTGGGATGTCAGCATTGTACTTACTTTACTTAGGCAATGGACTCCAATCGAAGTTTTATCATTGGAAAAGTTAACATTTAAATTAGTAATGTTAATGGCATTGGTTTCAGCACAAAGGGTGCAAACATTACAAATGCTACGTTTAGACTGTATGCATGTGGCTGCAGATAACATTGTGTTTTATGTTTACGATCTGATCAAACAAAGCAGACCAGGGAGAACTGGAGCAAAGGTAATGTTTCAAGCTTACCCTATTGATCCAACGTTGTGTGTAGTTAAACATTTGAATCAATATATAAAAGTTACCAAAACTCTTCGAGGTG
Organism: Okamejei kenojei; assembly: GCA_035221665.1. Classification (NCBI taxonomy): domain Eukaryota; kingdom Metazoa; phylum Chordata; class Chondrichthyes; order Rajiformes; family Rajidae; genus Okamejei; species Okamejei kenojei. The sequence continues at coordinate 162,489 of CM069154.1, read as the reverse complement.
ATGAAAAAACATGAATGATTACGCATAAGAAACCACACACAAAAGCTTCAGTACAAACAATTTCAAGGTGGTTAAAACAGGTGTTACTTTTAGCAGGAGTAGACACTGATGTGTTCAAATCTCACTCCACCAGGGCAGCAGCTACGTCCGCGGCGAAGTTACAGGACGTACCACTCGAACACATTTTAGAAACCGCAGGGTGGTGTAAAGAAGAAACTTTTTCAAAGTTCTACAATAAACCTGTTCACACAATGACAGGCTTTGGACACGCGGTGTTGGGTTCACTATAATCACCTGCTTTGTTTAACTATCGATTGATATTATCGATTATGTTATCACTTATATCTTTTATCACTTTGTAATGGTTTCCCCAGATGTAAAAAAGGGGGTTATTATATGTTCTTTTATCATTAAAAGATTTATGGAAAGAACTAAAACTGATCTGGTAAAAGGTTTTTTACTCATGTACGTGTTGACCTAGCCGGACTGTCGTATGGAATGACTCTATGACATGAAAGACACAGAAGCTTCAAAATCTTCACGTAGTCACTCACGTGACTCCGAAGTAAAATAGTAAGATTAAACGAGAACTTACCAGTTCGAAGTTTGATCGTTATTTTATGAGGAGTAACGATGAGGGATTACGTGCCCTCCACTCCCCACCCTCATAAAATAAATGATCATCTGGTAGTTCTAAATCTATGATGAGCCTTACTATCTTACTCCGGCTATTGTGTTCTGTGTTTTTCATGCCGCTGCTTTGAAGTATGCCGTTCTAGCGCCAGGCGGGGCTTCTTTACGTAATCCCTCATCGTTACTCCTCATAAAATAACGATCAAACTTCGAACTGGTAAGTTCTCGTTTAATCTTATTATTTTAATCCATAAAGATGGATTAATTAAATTGTGAACACGTGAAACATTAAAACCGCAGTGTTCAATTGTCACTGCCACCGTTGACATGTTATTGCAGGATTTATTTTAACGGCAAATCAATGCTCTTAATATGGAGTATCAATGATGTAGTTATTTATTGAGTAACATTCACAACTATATGTTGGATTTATCCAGGTTTTACTTCTACAGTCAGACATATAGATCACAAATTTGGTCAGGAGATATTTCAGTTGTAATTTTAACGTTAATTCTGAAGTGGGAATGATGGAAACAGCATTTATCAATAATTTTTTTTAAATCTGGTGCGTAGAAACTGGGTATCTTTATTGCTATTCACAACACATTCATCTAATCTGAATGTCTGGTAATGCGGCGTTTTGACAAGTTTAAACATATTGCCAAAAGAACATTTGCTGCATTTGATGCTCTTTGGCCATCTTTTGTCAGTTAGTGTAACGTTTAACCTGTCAGATGGGTATAGTTGGTTTTAACAGCTATTATCATAAAATGCCTTTAGAAATTTCCTTGCAACCGGTATATTTTGTTGTGGAGATACATGTCATGATAATTTTTGGTCCTTCACAGAAAACATCCATGCATCAATCTGTAGTGTGCATGGTTAAGCATATATGTTACCATGGTCCAGCATTTATTGACACAGATTGATCATATGTTGAATAATCTAACCACATTTTTGTTTGGAAGTGGAGAGAAATAATAGAAATTGCATTCATTGCAATGTGTAAAAAGAGTTGAGATACTGTATTATAATGTTGTTGCATGTCATTGTGGTGTATATCATGTCTTGATTGGTGAATATGTTTAGTTTGTGACTATTTGAAGCAGAAATAATATGTGACTGCTTCATAGAGCATAATTCTGACTGGTAACCACGCACTTCGTCCGAGCACATTATCGCACGCGTCATGCAAACCGTGTTAAATGACCACCTAAACTGTCATTTGGCAACCTAAAAAGCGCCAAGGTTGCCCGGCTGGCAACAGGGGAAAAAAGTAAAGTGAGAGCCCTGGAGAGTGGAGAAGGGGGAGAAGAGTGGACCGGGGAAAGGGGGAAGGGAGTGCAGAAGGAGGGATTGGGGCGGGAGAAGGGATGTGGGGGGTGGAGGGGAGAGGGGAGTTCAATCTACACTCATTGAATCCATCCCTGTGAAATGTTAGAGATGGTGATTGGATCTGGAAGCGGACCAACACATCTGTAAATGAAACTGGACAGACATCTTTTCATTTGCACAAATGATTTTATTGTATTAATTTTAATATATTAATGTTTAAAATCCATGCATTGAAGGAAGAATATTTTACAGCCCATCTGTGGTCCTTAACCGCAACCCTAACCCTAACGGGTCATCACCCGCAGGACAGCATACGTTAGCGTGTGACAGGGTGCACGACGTGATGAGACACCCAGATGTCGCTCCTGGATTTTGCTGGGCCGCCGCTCCTCGCACAAACTCGCACTTCTGCCGGTACATGACCAGCGAATCAGGCCTGAGCTACATCTTTGAGCTGGAGTGATGCACAATGTCAGGCGGGAGTCCCAGCTGCCCACTCTGCTGGAGGCCAGGTAAATCTTCATGCTGCTGCTGGCCCCGTTGCTGCTGCCTTCCTCGGAGGCAGAGCTGCCCAAACCATTGGGCTCCACTTTGCACCCCCTCGCCGTCTGGCTCTTCAAGTGCTTGGCCTTGTCGGCAGCCAGTCTCTCCACAGCGCTCTGCCGACCCCGCCTGTTCCCCTCCATTTGACTGCAGAGGTAGCCGGGGCCCTTGGACATGAGCCGGAGCGGCAGAGAGACGCTCGCCTCGGGCGGTATGCTTGCAGTGGGCACGATCTCACTCGGCATCTTACTTTGATCCAGCCAACGAGGACAAACATGTTTTCATATCCTCAAAGAAGGAAAGACCAGGACTTCCATGAGCAATGACAGGCTGTCTGCACTCGCCTTAATCCACATTCACTATGACTTTGCCCAAAACCTGGACAAAGTCGTGACTAGGTTTGCGCAGTTACATTCTTGGAAAATGGAGCAGGAAAACATGATTTATGGCTAAATGGCAATATATGCAGTGTACACGAGTGTCCGTCGCCTGCATCACTACGCCAGGACTTCCATGAGCAATGACAGGCTGTCTGCACTCGCCTTAATGCACATTCTTTATGACTTTGCCCATGACTTGGACAAAGTGGTGAGTAGGTTTGCACAGTTACATTCTCGGAAAACAGAACTATTTCATGTTGAAGTTGATGTGATGTGAAGTTGTTAGGTCAGGAGGACCATTAAAGGCGCACTGCACACACTAACACAGTCTAACAGTAACAGACAATCAAATCAACACACAAAACATTTTCTAATAAAAGGTTTTCTTTACTGTAAAAGCTTACAGTATTTTATTTGCAGTTTTTGCATGCTCCTTTATAACATTTTACATAACATTTTACAACAGTACAATTTGATTATGAAAACAAGGAAACAATTCTTAATTAAAAAAAAAAGTATACAACAATGACCCCAATCATCCCATTCCACCCACTCATTACTCTTGACTCAAGCAAAATTATTTCTGAAATATTGGTCATATATTTGGTGCAAAAAACTCCAAAATAAGTCTCAGAATGCACCAGAGAGCATCTAAAACCCCAGAGCATTCAGGGCCCTTAAGCGCGCCCTGGAACCTGGACGTGAGGGCTTCCCGCGTGTGATGTGCGTTGCGTGCACATTATTTCACATAACATTTTTGGAATCCTGTCATGCCACCCCCCTTTTCGTAAAGCTTCGTATGGGCCTGTTTTAATTTGTTAATCCAGATACATTCCTTGCTTCTTAATTCTCTGCCACATTTTTCTTATCTTTGATGCCAAGGAGATTGACTGATCATTTTCCAGATAAAGTTTCTTAAAGTTTTGATCTTTCTTTTCCAAATCTCATATATCACCTCTGTTCTTGAAGAGTTGTTGATAGCTTTGGCAAAGCTTTACCACTTCCTTGTCTTCCAATCACACTGGATGTTTGCCACAACCTTTGGTGTATTTATATGCAGCTTTAGCAACTTAATATTTCATTACAGATCTGACACATTCCTCTAATTCTCCACTCACTTCTTTACCACACGATGAGTGTTCCCTCAATCCTTCTTAAAGATGGGTTCAAATTCTGGAATGTCTCTTCAACTCATAGTTTCACTTGTTAAGAAGTCTGTTCCAAGCACAGATTCGGAGCCTCTAACTTGCTTGTTTTCCCCTAGCCCCACTATTCCGCACCAAATACCATGGGTAGTTCCTGATTGCCAAATCAAATGCCAATCAACGGCTGGACAAGAGTGCGAATTATCAAGACAGGAGAAACTGCAGAAATCACTGATGCTGCCTGACCCATTGAGTTCCCCCAGCAGTGGTGCATATTACAGAGATTGTTTTCAGAAATTATATTCTTGTGAGTTTTTCAGCTGTTTGTTGGTTGTGTCTGCGTGCTGCAGGTAGAGAAGGTGCAAACGTCACCCATTTCTTCTTTCCAGAGATGCTGCCTGTCCCGTTGAGTTACTACGGCTTTTTGTGTCTATCTGCAATTATTTCCTAGCCTTACTCTTCCTGTTAGTGGAAAGTGGTTGCCAGCTCCATCTCTGGCTGACGTGCCATTATCTGTCAATTCAAGCTGTGTCTTATTGCTAGAGGCGCTGAATTTCATTTTGTGGGTCTGTGTGAATCAGTCCAGCTTTGATATTTCACACAAAAAGATTGATTGCACCCAATCTACCAGTCACAATCATACAGGCTCTTTCTACTCAAATTAAATTTGAAACAAAAATGAAAAAGGTGGACTGTTCAAAATAAAGCCAATCTTAAAAACGTTTTTAAAAATACAAGGGCCACAGAATGATCTGTGTGATCTGGGCGACATCCCCACTGTGAGATCTGTTCCTTGGTCTAATAATGGCGGGGACGATGCTGTTCCTGAATCTGGTGATTGTATCTTCTACCCAACAGGAGAGGGGATAATAGATGATGACCAGTGTGAGGGGTCCTTGATTATGTCGGCCGCTTTCCTGAGGCAGTGTAAACTGAAGATGGAGTGGGGTAATAGTGGGGTAGTAAAGGAGTGTGTCAGATCGTGAAGTGTAGATGGAGTGGATGGGGAGGGAGGCTGGTCTGTGTGACGGACTGGGCTACATCCACAACTCTCTGCAATTTCCTGCAGTCTTGAGCAGAGACTTTGCCGCAGCTAGCTGTGACGGATCCCAATAAGATGCCCTTTAGCGTACACATAATGATGTTGCCGAACGTCCTTCGTCTTCTCAGGAGGTAACGGTATTGGTGTGCTTTGATGGCCGTAGTTTCAATGTGGTGATTGTTGAGCCAAAGACCCTACGGGTCTTGACCATCTCCACCATGCCATTGATGCAGACTGGGCTGTGTCCAACGCCTTGTTTCTTGAAGTTATAACTTAACTTCATTCCATGGACATTAAGGGAGAGGTTGGTGTCTTAACATCACGTGACCTGCTCCTTCCCATAGTTGCGTCATTTGCAAACATGTAAATGGAGGTTACATAGAAACATAGAAACATAGAAATTAGGTGCAGGAGTAGGCCATTCAGCCCTTCGAGCCTGCACCGCCATTCAATATGATCATGGCTGATCATCCAACTCAGTATCCCGTACCTGCCTTCTCTCCATACCCTCTGATCCCCTTAGCCACAAGGGCCACATCCAACTCACTCTTAAATATAGCCAATGAACTGGCCTCAACTACCCTCTGTGGCAGAGAGTTCCAGAGACTCACCACTCTCTGTGTGAAAAAAGTCTTTCTCATCTCGGTCTTAAAGGATTTCCCCCTTATCCTTAAGCTGTGACCCCTTGTCCTGGACTTCCCCAACATCGGGAACAATCTTCCTGCATCTAGCCTGTCCAACCCCTTAAGAATTTTGTAAGGTTGATCAGCATTTGGCCACTCAGTCAGGAGTCGAGAGATTATACTATTATAAGGGGATGAGAAACCATCCTTGTGGGCACCAGTGAATTATCACAGAGTTTTGTCACCTATCCTCACTCATTGTGGACTATGGGTCAGGTGGGCAGCACGCTGGTGCAGCGGGTAGTGCTACCTCCACACAGTGCCAGACACCTGGCTTCGATCCTGACCTCAGGTGCTGTCTGTGCTCATTACCTGTGTCATACCCTGATGTGCAGTACTGTGGGCAGTTCTGTCCAACCAGACAGGATACAGAGGAGGTTCACCAGGGTGTGACGATGAGAGACTGAGGCTGTATCTGTTTCCCTTGGACTGGAAGTTAAGAGGGGACCTGGCAAAGGCATCTAAAACTGTAAGGGTAGAGAGGAGAAACTCACCCCATATCAGAGGTAAATAAAACTAGAAGATGTAGGTTTAGGATAAAGGGGAAGAGATTCAGAGGAGGTGCCAGGGGATGTTCTTCGGTCAGGGAGTGGCTGTAGATAATTAGTTGTGAATGAAACCAGCTGGTGAAAGCACTACCGGAGAGAGGAGAAGAAACTGGGTCTCTACAGCATTTAAGACTGGCGCAGGGGCAGTGACTGTCAGCTGGGTGACAGGGATAGTACGGATGGGTGCCCATTGATCAGTGTGGGCAAGCTGGGCTGAATGGCCTGCATCCATGCTGTACGATTGTATGATTCCATGAGAGAAAAATAGAATATGAGAGCAAGCAGTGGGCAATATAATGATAGATGTCAGGAACGGAAAATGGAAAAGATGAGTGAGGCCAAATGGCGACACCTTACTGCCAGAGACAGGAGTATATTGAGTGGGAAATGGCAAGGAATTAAATTATATTTGGTGTCTGGCTTCACAGAAGAAAACACAAAAAAAATGAAACAAAATCCTGGCGAAGAAACAGTGCAAATGAGGAAGTAAAAGAATTAGAATTAGTAAAAAACTTCCTGCAGTTAATGAGCTGAAACGGTAATAAATCTCAGACTAATTATCCACAACCCACACTTTAAACAGAAGTGGCTGATACTCGTTGCTCTGGTTACCATTCCAAATCCAATTGATTGTGGAATGGGCATCATTATCCTGATGTGGAATTAACCAAATCTGTTTAATTAAATGTCTGGATCCCATCATCTGCAGCCTCCTTCAGCCAGCACTAATCACCTGTCCATTGGCTAACACAGACCCAATCAATACTTGCTCATATTAATTAAAGCTGGCAGCTTAATTAAATTTGGTGCAGATCATGGTGGCGATCAATCCAAGGATGGCTCACTGTGGCCCTGCAAGCAATGTCATCTTCAGCTGAGATCAATACGCACCCAACCATCTCACCTGAGGGACCAGCAACATTGCAGCCTCATTGTCTCCTCGATCACCTATCTCTATCTATCAGAATGGACTGATGTTGCTACCTTAACATCATGACTATTATATCCTTCCAATCATACTTCACCCAACACTTTGACATTTCCAGAACACTCACAGCATGCAGCTATTAGCAGTTTTTCAGCCACATCCGTCACCCTACACAACACTTACTCACACACTTTACTCTCTTTGCAGACAAGGATCGGATCATCAGTGGTCACTGGAAATGAGTATGACGGTCCTCTCCTCTCTATAGGGTCGTCTACTTGTGGGTCTGCAGATGACTGTAGAGGCCGATCCGTGATCCACACACCTTGGTGCAATGTGGGCAGTGGAGACTGGCGGTGGTCGGTAGTCGTCGATCCCCTTATCTCTCTCCTTACGGTGCTGTTGTTTTGTCTCTGTGACACGGCATAGTTCCATTTTGTGACGTGCAGCTCCTTCTTGCATGGATTTCCTCCAGGAGCGCCTGTCCAGTGCAATGTGCTCCCAGTTGCTCGATGTGATGTGGGATTTCTTCAGACTTCTTGATGTCCTTGAAGCGTTTCTTTGGCCCGCCGGGGGCTGCCGACCTTCCTTCAATTGAGAGTACAGGATATGTTTAGGGAGACGTGTGTTGGACATGCGGATGACATGGCTTGTCCATCGAAGTTGGTGCTGCACTGTTGTGGCGGGGATGCTGGACATGTTGGCTTCCTCCAAAACGCTGATGTTGGTGCGTTTGTCCTCCCAGCTGATCCTCAGAATCTTTCGTAAGGATCTTTGATGGGATTGTTCCAGGGCTCTCAGGTGCCTGCTGTAGGTGGTCCATGACTTGGCTCCATACAATGGGGTGGAGAGGACCGGCTCTGTAGACCAGCAGTTTTGGTTGTGCCTTTAGGTCTTGGTCTTCAAATACTCTTTTCCCCGAGTCTGGCGTAGGCTCCGCTGGCACAACTCAGGAGATGGTTGACATCTGAGTCGATTTCAGCTTTTGAGGAAAGAATGCTGCCAAGGTAGGGGAAGTGGTCAACGTTTTCAAGTGTGGTGTCGTCCACTTTTATAGTGGGCTAGGAAGATGGCTGGATGGGTGGAGGTTGATGTAGGACCTGGGTCTTCTTGATGTTTAAGGCCAGGCCCATGGCTCTGTATGCCTTGGCAAAGGCATCATTCAAGATCCCCTGGAGGTCTTCTTCGGAGTGTGCTGCAATGGTGCAGTCGTCCGTGTACTGAAGCTTCATGATGGCGGTGTTACTGACTTTACTCTTGGCCTTCAACCTATTAAGGTTGAAGAGCCCACCGTCAGTTCTGTAGAGGATAGGGATCGCCTGTGGCAGCTCTTCACCAATGAGGTGAAGTATGGCAGCAATGAAGATGACAAACAGGGTGGGTGCAATGATGCATCCCTGTTGACCCCCGTTTCCACAGTGAGGGGCTCGGACTCGCTGAGCACTGTGACCAACATGCCATCATGTAGAAGCCTTAATATTCTGATGTACTTGTTGTGGCAACCGCACCTTGATAGTATGCTCCAAAGAGCCTGGCGGTCTACCGTGTCAGGTCTATGAAGGCCATGTACAAAGACTGCCTTTGTTCACAGCAATTTTCCTGGAGTTGGCGTGCTGTGCATATCATGTCTGCTGTACATCTGGATGGGCGGCAGCCACGCTGTGATTCTGGGAGTATCTACTCAGACGGCGGTAGAAGTCGGTTTGTGGGGACACAAGCAAGGACTTTGCTGCCTGTTGTTGACAGGAGCGAGATGACCCTATAGTTTCCACATTCAGCCTTGTCCCCTTCTTGAAAATGGGATACACCAGAGCCAACAGGAAGTTAAGAATGGATTCCTGATCTCCCAGCCTATCTTGTTGCAATTATTGTGCTTTTTTTTAATCTGTACTTTCTCTTTTTTGGCAAATTGTTATCAGGCAGCTGCTCAGGAATTAGGCCACTAATTCCTTTGAAATACCAGCATATCCTTTCTTAAATAAAAGGACCAGAAGTGTATAAAAATAGCAAAACACAAAGTGCTAGAGCAACTCAGCGGGTCTGGCAGCGTCTGTGTAGGGGGTACACAAAAAGCTGGAGAAACTCAGCGGGTGCAGCAGCATCTAAGGAGCGAAGGAGATAGGCGACGTTTCGGGTCGAGACCCTTCTTCAGACTGTGTAGGGAATGTTTTGAGTCTGGACCTTTCTTCAGACTGATCCTGACATGCTGAGCTCCTCCATCACCTTGTTTTTTGTTGACAATTCTGGCTATCTGGTGGGCGGGGGGGTGGCATTGGTGTTGGCATTGCCGTGGGCATTGGTGTTGGTTCATGATGTGAATGTGATATAGGGAAATAACAGGGGAAATGGAACATGGGATTATTGTGAGAAGCAGCATTGAGACAATGGGCTGAATGACCTCCTCTGTAACATATATGAAATTCCATTCTACGAAAGCTGAAGGGTCACAAAGACCAGGAGCAAACCTTCAACAGATGCCAGAGCAACTGGAGATTGGATTTCATATGAAAAGTTGAATAATTTAGCTGGTAGAGAGAGTGGCAATGAAGTTAAAGAGACGACTTCGCCGTTGAATGAGACAAAGCAGCTGAAGATGACATTTCATCATTTGTAATCCTCTTGCTGCAGCAGAATATTGTGTTCGGAAAACACGCTGAGGATTTACCTCACATCGTAGCCATGTAAAATCATTTATCTTTACATATTTGTGAAGTATTAAAAGTGATTTGTTTGGGCTAGAATTTTGGTGCATTGTTTTAGAGTAGGATTTTAATTTTGGAAAAAGGATCTCACATTTAATCTCCAAAGCAAATGAGTGAAATTTCAGTGGCATCTGTGAACCGCAAAAAAAAAAATCAGCTGCTCAGTAAAATTCACCATCTGTTGCGTTCCTTAGAGTTGAATACGCGTCTCGTCCTCATTGCAGCGTTCATCAGCCTCGCCGGCTCCCTGCTCCACAATCCCTCTCCTCGCTCCACCTTGGCCATTGAGACGGATTCCCTAAACAAGAATCAGCCCTGTAGATTCCATCAGGATCCTTAGTTGTGACAACACTTAGGAGGCTGATTACCTGGTGTGGGATTTGGGGGGAATGACTTGAAAGCCTGCAACAGCTGAAGCAGCAGTCTTTCAACAGAGCGAAACCTCAGTCTCCACAGAGACAACCGACTCTGCCTTGTTGCTTCACTGCCTCATAAGCTTGGGGGATGTCAGGAAAGAATCCGACATTGCAGTATAATATCCTTTGTGTGGTTGCCTCAGAATCTTCTGTCACGAACCTTAAACTATGCAGAAGGAATCACCAGGAATTATAATAAAAGCAGACACATTTAGTTCAGTTTTTTAATTTAGTTTGGAGATACCGCACGGAAACAGGCCCTTCGGCCCACTGTGTCTAGGCCGACCAGCGATTCCCGCACACTAACACTATCCTACACACACTGGGGACAATTTACAATTATACCGAGCCAGTTAACCTACAATCCTGCACATCTTTGGAGTTGTAATATGGTTCACCCAAAAGTGTTACGTACTGAAAAAAGATGATGGGTAATGAGGCCAACATTGCAAAGTAACGTACGTCATGTATAAGGAGCTAGGTTGGAAGGCATGGCGGGTACACAAAAAGCTGGAGAAACTCAGCGGGTGCAGCAGCATCTAAGGAGCGAAGGAGATAGGCGACGTTTCGGGTCGAGACCCTTCTTCAGACTGGTCAGGGATCAGGGAAACGAGAGATATAGACGGTGATGTGGAGAGATAAGGAACAATGAATGAAAGATATGCAAAAAAGTATCGATGATAAAGGGAACAAGCCATTGTAAGCTGTTTGTGGTGTGAAAATGAGAAGCTGGTGCGACTGGGGTGGGGGAGGGAGATAGAGATAGAGGGAATGCCAGGGCCCGAGGGCGAGGTGGGAAGGGGAGGAGACAGCAAGGGTTAACAGAATTGAGAAAATTCAATGTTCAAGCCCAAAGGATGCAGACTCCCCAAGCGGAATATGAGGTGCTGTTCCTCCAGCTTGCGGTGTTGCTCACTCTGGCCGTGGAGGAGGCCCAGGACCGAGAGGTCGGATGTGGAATGGGAGGGGGAGTTGAAGTGCTGAGCCACCGGGAGGTCGGGTTGGTTATTGCGGACCGAGCAGAGGTGTTCGGCGAAGCGATCGCCAAGCCTCCGCTTGGTCTCACCGATATAGATCATCTGGCATCTGGAGCAGCGGATGCAGTAGATGAGGTTGGAGGAGGTGCAGGTGAACCTCTGTCGGACCTGGAAGGACTGCTTGGGTCCCTGAAAGGAGTGGAGGGGGGAGGTGAAGGGACAAGTGTTGCATTTCTTGCGGTTGCAAGGGAAAGTGCCCGGGGAAGGGGTAGAACGGGAGGCATGGAAGGCATGGCTATCTGGAACAAACAATACCATTGGGCAGTTGTAAATGTGGCTGAGGGCAAGATAACTGATCAGTAGATAGGAGGAGTTGTGACAGTAAGACTGGGCCATGTGATGTCACCCATTGACAGAGTGCAAGGAGAGAGTGGTTGTTCGGCTAAAGGAAGCAGGGCCAGCCATCAGGTAGACAGAGCCAACTCTCTCCAAAAGATTTAAGGATCAGAAACTACTAAGCAATATGGGTCACTAGTGAATTATTGTAAATCTGTGAAATCTGTGCGTAACAGTTGAAGCACGAGAGGCCACTGGGCTTTAAACCGTTTACATTCACACAAGGAGCCTGACAGGTGGGGCAGCACAACGGATTATGATATTATTCTGGGTTCTACCTTCACCTCGGCCTCATTGGATGCTCCCACCACGATACCCTATTAGATGGATGTTCTCGCTGATCAGTTGTGAACCTTCCCTGCCCCTCCTCTTGTCTCACACCTGAAACCTCCACACCCTGGAGCACTGTGCTGCCAGTCCTGCCCTCTCCTATCCCATGTTTCAGTGATTGCAACAATATCCTGCGTTGATCCGTGCTCTCAGTTCCTCGTTACCTGGGACTTTTCTTGCATTAAAGTAAACGTTATTAAGCCCACCGATCTTACGCTTCCACTCTGGTCTCTGCTCTGCCCAAGGACTTACTGCCCGATCTGTTATAGATGATTCAGCCTCCCACAGGTTTTAGCATCAGCGTAAACATGGAGCATCCTGTGGAATGTGCTCAGGCTGCATTGGGCCAGACTAAAACACGGTTTAGAATATGATTCACCACCATACCGTGGAAATATCCTGCAGTGCAAATGTTATGTTATTATTTTGGACATGTCTGAGTGAACAGTGATATTCCCGAGTGTTCCCCTGAACACGAGCAACGATTAAACTAGGGAGAGGATGTGTACAATCACCAGTGTGATGTAAGCTTTCAATCATCATCATATGCAAACCATTTTCATTCATTAACTGTTAAAGAAAAGATCGATTCACACAAGACTAGATTCTGGAGTAGTTCCTGAGGATTGGCGGGTAGCAAACGTAACCCCTCTTTTTAAGAAGGGAGGGAGAGAGAAAACGGGGAATTACAGACCAGTTAGTTTAACATCGGTAGTGGGGAAACTGCTAGAGTCAGTTATTAAAGATGGGATAGCAGCACATTTGGAAAGTGGTGAAATCATTGGACAAAGTCAGCATGGATTTACGAAAGGTAAATCATGTCTGACGAATCTTGTGGAATTTTTTGAGGATGTAACTAGTAGCGTGGATAGGGGAGAACCAGTGGATGTGGTGTATCTGGATTTCCAGAAGGCTTTCGACAAGGTCCCACATAAGAGGTTAGTATACAAACTTAAAGCATACGGCATTAGAAGTTCAGTATTGATGTGGATAGAGAACTGGCTGGCAGACAGGAAGCAAAGAGTAGGAGTAAACGGGTCCTCTTCACAATGGCAGGCAGTGACTAGTGGGGTACCGCAGGGTTCAGTGCTGGGACCCCAGCTATTTACAATATATATTAATGATCTGGATGAGGGAATTGAAGGCAATATCTCCAAGTTTGCGGATGACACTAAGCTGGGGGGCAGTGTTAGCTGTGAGGAGGATGCTAGGAGACTGCAAGGTGACTTAGATAGGCTGGGTGAGTGGGCAAATGTTTGGCAGATGCAGTATAATGTGAATAAATGTGAGGTTATCCACTTTGGTGGCAAAAACAGGAAAGCAGACTATAATCTAAATGGTGGCCGATTAGGAAAAGGGGAGATGCAGCGAGACCTGGGTATCATGGTACACCAGTCATTGAAAGTAGGCATGCAGGTGCAGCAGGCAGTGAAGAAAGCAAATGGTATGTTAGCTTTCATAGCAAAAGGATTTGAGTATAGGAGCAGGGAGGTTCTACTGCAGTTGTACAGGGTCTTGGTGAGACCACACCTGGAGTATTGCGTACAGTTCTGGTCTCCAAATCTGAGGAAGGACATTATTGCCATAGAGGGAGTGCAGTGAAGGTTCACCAGACTGATTCCTGGGATGTCTTGGCTGTCTTATGAAGAAAGACTGGATAGACTCAGTTTATACTCTCTAGAATATAGAAGATTGAGAGGGGATTTATAGAAACTTACAAAATTCTTAAGGGGTTGGACAGGCTAGATGCAGGAAGATTGTTCCCGATGTTGGGGAAGTCCAGGACAAGGGGTCACAGCTTAAGGATAATGGGGAAATCCTTTAAGACCAAGATGAGAAAGACTTTTTTCACACAGAGAGTGGTGAGTCTCTGGAACTCGCTGCCACTCAGGGTAGTTGAGGCCAGTTCATTGGCTATATTTAAGAGGGAGTTTGATGTGGCCCTTGTGGCTAAGGGGATCAGGGGGCATGGAGAGAAGGCAGGTACGGGATTCTGAGTTGGATGATCAGCCATGATCATATTGAATGGCGGTGCAGGCTCGAAGGGCCGAATGGCCTACTCCTGCACCTAATTTCTATGTTTCTATGTCTAAGACAAGGATTGGTAACCACAAGGTAGTGACAATACAATGCTTGACACAGATCTACACAATCACTGAGTGAAATTCTCGCTGACTCAATGAAAATCAAAAAGTAACTCCAAATGGTGGAAATCTGAAATTAAAGGAACATATTCTGGAAACATTCAGCAGGTCAGATAGCATTGGTGGAAAGAGAAAAAGAGGGCATAGAAGAGGTTTGCTAGAATGCTGTCTAGATTCGAGGGGATTAGCTATAAGGAGAGGTTGGATTGTTTTTTCTGATGTGCCCCAGGTGAATGGGAGACCTGATAGATGTAACATCATGAGAGGCGTAGATGGGGTAGACCATCTACATGATTTTTCCAGAGTGGAAATGTCAAAGACCTGAGGACGTAGCTTAATGTTTAGAAGACTAGGGGTGATGGTGGAGGCAGATACCATGCAGTTTTTGAGAGGCTGTTAGACACATGGAAATGGAGGGATATGGATAACTTGCTTGATGTCCCGAATAATGAAGGCAAGTGTGCTGTATGCCTTTTTTATCACTATATCAACTTGCTGCCACTCTCATGGAGATCAGCATCAGTTTGTTGCTTTTCTCTCCACCTGCACGCTATCATCTTACAGTCCATAAAATCAGGGGAACTAAACATAAAGGCATTTTCAAGTTAATATTATTACTATATCTGCAGAATTTTTAGAGGATAAGTTTCTCAACTATAAACTAAAATAATGCAATGGAATTTGAAGTTAAAGCAGGAAATAGTTGATAAACTTCCCAGCTGAGAGAGCAAGTATGGAGAGGGAAACGTATGAAAGATTGTTGGTCTGAACTGCTATCCCTTGGGTATTGTCAACGTTTGCCCTGACCATTTAATATATAATTAGTATTATTACCCATATCAGCCATCTGAGGTATGGTTTTACCAAATTATATTCCCTTCCTTTTTACTGCCAGCAGGGCTAACAGGGGAATATTTTCTTATATTCCCCTTTCTAGCCAACCCCTATGGAGTTTACCTGTTTAAACAGCGGGGAATATAACCTTATATTCCCCTGGTCTCACATCCGGGAACGTGACGCTGCGTGACGGCAACGTGACGCTGCGTGCGAAATTTAAAATTTATTCTCAAAAAAAAAAAAATGGCTGCCGGTTGCGAGAAAAGGTTCCCGTTTTAAAACTTCGACCTTCACATTGTCACATAAATGAATGACATAAATTACATAAATGAAACATAAATGTTACATTGTTTTAGTACCCTTATTTACAATGTTGCAATGGTTTTAGTACCCTTATTTACAATGTTGCAATGCATATTGCAAAATGTATAGATACATTCATATCATATGAGATGTTCAGATTTTCCTCTAGATGTCTGATAATGGGTAATAATAACAATATTGACTGTCCTCTTTCGGGAGATACGACATATATTGCCCTCACTAGATCCATATTGCCCTCGTCTTCGACTCGGGCAATATGAATCTACTTCAGGCAATATATGTCGTATCCCCCTCAAGGCCAGTCAATATTTTAGTATTGTCAGATCTTTGCAACATTATGTTAGACCTGCACATTCAAGGAGCTAAAAACCTTGCCATCAGCTTCCAATTGAATTTTGTGGGGTGTAACAAATATTGCCATTAAAATCAAAATTTGTATGTTATAAGTAGAAAATGGCAATATTTAAATAATGCCTCTACTCACAAATGTGACCAACTCACACATGATATGCTGGTCATCAAATGTGATGTTCTTTTTTACACACTTGCTGCTAAAAAAACATTTCTTAAATGAGAGGGATGTTTTAGTGTAGTTACCCTGCAATGCACTGATGCTGGGAAACGTGTACAGCTGAATTTTATTTCGAAGTCACATGAGTGACTATGTGAAGAGCCCGCATGCGTGTCAATTTCATCTAGAGCAGTTTCGAACTGCTCTGACCAGGTAAGTCCATTTTCACTGGGCCGTTCTAGAGCATGCCCGGGGTAGCTATGGAGGCGGCCGGGGGTTTTGGCCGCCGTGGAAGCTCCATAGGAGCTACAGTAAGAAGTATTTTGCGCCTCAGTTTGAGCTCCCCAATGGGAGCAGGCGGCTAAATTGGAAACCGGCGACAGGCCCCATAGGAGCTGGGATTGCGGCTGTTGCCGTTATAGTCTGCACGGCAGCAGGCGGCCCAAAATGAGCAGGCAGCCGGAGTTGGAGGCAGCGTGGGGCTCGGTAAGATGCTAGTATTCATAAATTGCGGTTGCCGGCAGCCAGGTCTATTTCGCTGCAGAATATTTCCAGCAGCAGGTGAGTTTAAAAATAGCCGCGGCCAAGAGCTACCACTTGGGTAGCTCAGCCTGCCGTAGCACCTAACAATTTTAACCCAGTTACTGCAACAGCTATGCTGCAGCAGTATATAGTTTATAACTTTATTTTGGGCAGCTATAACAGAGTTGGCATTAATAACAGTTGCCACTGGGTCACGTTTGTGACGATCGTAGCCAATAGCATTCTAAAGTAATGTTTAATTCTTTGGCAATATAACTAATTGTCTTATCATGCCAATAAAGTTTAAGGATAATTACAAAGGACATTTATTATCATTTACACCTATGATGTAGTGGAATTGGACTTGCCTTTGCAGTCCGGAGCTCCAGGTTTAGGAAGCCTTGTTTGAGCTGTGCCTATCAGCCACCTGCAGGAGCTACACCTGATGGCATTATGGTATTTTACTTCGGAGTCATGTGAGTGACTTCGTGAAGACCCCGCCAGCACGCATGCGTGACATATCGTCGCGCACATTTGCTCGACAAGCTGGGGGGGGAGTGCGCTCTCGCCACCAGCTCCTTCATAAGGACCGGCAGGTAAGTACTTACCTTACTCCCACAGGATGGACAAAGGCAAACGGAAGGCTCTCCAGGAACCGTGCTGCATCGATCAGCCAACGGCCTTTGTCACCGGAGCTGCAAGCACTACCGGCAGCTTCGGGACGTGTTGGGGCAAGAATGCAGAAGTCGGGCGCTCCCGTTACTCTAGCACCCGACTCATCACCTGAATGGTTTACCGCACCGGAGCTGGAGACTACTGATCCAGACTTCGAGCCCCCTTCCCCCAAGAAAAGAGGGGGAAAACAGGTACGTGGGAAGGAGCCTCGCTCATCACCAGCGACCTCACGCCGAGTTCCAGCAGACCCAAGGGGACTGGGCCGGGGGACAGGTGCACTGCAGGGAGCCCTGCAGCTGCGCACCACCACGTACAACTGCCAGGGAGATCTGCCGTAGAGCAGTCTGGCAGATCTACTGCTGCGTCGAGCAGACCTGTAGGAGCAGGTGCCGCCGACAAAACATCCCGTCAGGCTGCGGTCAAGGGCGGTGGTGGCAGCAGTAGACGGTCAATCAGCTTAGCTCTGGGAGCGGCCGACCATGCGCCTCCACGCCGAATATTGGGCGACAGTGGAGGTAAGCCTGCACGGACTCCGGGGAGCCAGGTTCCGGGGGCCGGCGCCGATTCAACTCACATGCCCTCGTATCAGACAGGTGGGCCGCCACAGTCTGGAAGAAGACAGACTAGCGGAGAGTCCGTGCG
The DNA here is from genome assembly GCA_035221665.1 of Okamejei kenojei. Lineage (NCBI taxonomy): Eukaryota > Metazoa > Chordata > Chondrichthyes > Rajiformes > Rajidae > Okamejei > Okamejei kenojei. Next base: position 144,776 of record CM069154.1, on the reverse strand, counting down.
GGAGCTGTATGAGCCTACTCGGGCAGTAGGCCACGACGACCTGCCATTGGACCCTAGACAGCACCTTACGGAGGTGTGGTCCGATGGTGGAAGCCCCAGTGATATCGCAGGGCCTGGGGAAGTCGGCTTGTCCGCTGCACATAGCAGGGACGGTCGCATAGAGCGGTTGGAGCTCTTAGTGGAGCAACTCCTCCAGCGGGACAGGGACCGGGAGAACGGGACTCGCGGGCATCCACAAGCCGTGCAAGGAGTCCCCTCAGTATCTCGTCTTCACCAGCCAGAAGTGCCAGCAGTTGCCCAGCCGCTGTATTTGAAGACGACCCGGGAAAGCCAGAGACCGCTGAGCCAGAGCATGAGGAGGATATGCTGGACGTGGTGGGCAAGTTTGCCGCTACTACACAAACAGAGGAACCCCTGCACCACAAACTGGCGGGCACCATTGATTACCTGACTACTCACCAACTCCAGAGTCAGGTACTCAATGACACAATGGAGAAAATAAAGCCACCCGAGAACTGCATCAACCTCAGTGTTCCCCTGGTTAATGCTCAAATCTGGGGACACTTGAGCACGGCCACCAGGATGCAGGATGTCCGCCTCCAGCGTATCTTAAAGGTCCTCTCCATGGGTATAACGGCGTTTGCTAGGACCCTTGACGGGGATAATGTGTCCAGCGAACAACAAGATGCCCTGGCACTCCTATGCAACACCCAGTATGATATCAACTGCCTGCGTAAGAGCTCCATAAAGCCCACACTCAACCCTAAATTCGCGGGGTTGTGCCGTCCATCAACCGCTCCACCGCCTCATCAACTGTTTGGAGATCTGTCCAAACAACTGAAGGAACTAGACGAAGAGGCCAAAACAGCTGGCCTAATGAAACCTCCTACGACTAGACTTCACCCATACCACCGGCAACAACCACACACAAACTGGTAACCGCGGCAGCCGGATAGAACACCAAGGGCCTATCCTCCTCCACTTCCCCAAACACAGCGGCCTTTTTTAGGGCAAGGCCAACAGCGGCCTGCATGGAAGATGCGGCCGCCATCCCGACAACCTCCACAACGTCCACCCAAAACGACATACGCCAGGAACCGTCGTTAACCATGGAGGTAAGGGGGCCTGGTTCCTCTCAGACTGTAGCATCCCTTCCTGCACAAATTGGTGGGCGATTGCGGGCCTTTTTGGGAATATGGAACACTATCACCACAGACGAGTTTATTTTACAAAGTGTTCAAGGTTATGTCATAGAATTTATCGGTGGTAAAAATCCCCCTACCCAGCCTCATCGGAAATTTACACTCTCCCAAAAAGAGGTGGAAGCAGGACATGCTGAAATTATACGGCTAGCAGCAAAAGGGGTGATTGGGAAAACAACACACAAACCCCTTGAGTTTGTGTCCAACATTTTCACCAGAATTAAAAAAGATGGGGGGGTGTTGAATTATAATAGACCTAACTGAGCTGAACAACTTTGTACAATATACCCACTTTAAAATGGATACCTTTGAAAGAGCCAAGTAGATGCTTTACCCGGGGTACTTTATGGCATGCCTTGATTTAAAAGATGCATACTATACGGTGCCCATCACTGAATCTCACAGAAAGTTTCTGAAATTTGTCTGGAAGGAACAATTATGGGAATACAAAGCATTGCCCAATGGAATCACCACAGCCCCTAGACTATTTACAAAATTAGTAAAACCTATATTGGCTCTTCTCCGACAACAAAATTACATGGTCATGGCATATTTAGATGATATCCTAATAGTGGGTCAGACCCTCCAATTGGCTACACGGGCAGTGGCAGCAACTAAGGCTTCATTCGAGAAGCTGGGATTTGTAATCCATCCAGACAAGTCAAAATTGCACCCATCACGGGTAATGGATTATTTGGGGTTCACCCTAGACACCACCTTAATGATGATCACCATCCCAACCAATAAAGCTACCGCTATAAAAGAAGAGTGCCACAGTCTTGCTTGCGCCAGGGTACTGACCATCCGGCAAACGGGAAAAGTAATAGGGAAATTGGTAGCTACATTCTCAGCTGCACAATTCGGGCCGCTACATTACCAAAATTTCCAAAGAACAAAGATCGCAGCATTAAAACAAATGCTGGGCACTTTGATCGACCAATCCGGTTACCACCAAAGGCTAGAACCGAGCTACAATGGTGGATTGACAATATTAGCGAGTGTCGCAGACCCATCATAGTAAGCAACCCATCCGTCGTGCTACAGACTTATGCAAGCACACAAGGCTGGGGAACAACTGATACTATGTCCAGTTGTGGTGGCAGATGGGACTCTCGTGTGCCTACCTTCCTTCAGTCACACGGGATAAATTATATAGAAATGTTAGGGGCGTTTCATGGACTGCGGGCTTACTGTACTAACTCACGGGACTTACATGTCCGCCTCCAAATAGATAACACAACAGTGGTGGCTTACATCAATCATATGGGTGGTATCAGGTCGCTATCTTGTGATGAATTGGCAAACACAATTTGGCACTGGTGCATCGACAGGAATATTTGGATTACAGCAACCTATTTGCCAGGGAAGCATAATACAGTGGCGGACACCAGGTCACGAGTATTCAATGACAACATCGAGTGGATGTTGAACCCCCAAATTTTTGGAGACATTATAGCTCACTATGGGACACCAGATATTGACCTTTTTGCGTCCAGGTTGAACCATCAGATACCAACGTATGTGTCTTGGGAACCAGTCCCTGGGGCAATAGCAATGGATGCGTTTTCTATCCATTGGGGGAAATGGTTTTGCTACGCATTTCCCCCATTTTGCCTCATCAGTCGGGTATTGCAGAAAATTAAACTGGACTCTGCAACTGGCATATCGATCATTCCCGACTGGCCTACACAGCCATGGTACCCGATGGTCCTTAAAATTTTGAAACGACTATGGGTTTCAATTGGGAAACACCCCAAATTGATTACTCACCCCATTACGGGGGATAGTCATCCATGCCATGGTCACCTAAACTTGTTGGCCTGCAGGTTCTAAAAAGACCACTCATCAAGGCAGGCGTCTCACCACGAGCCATGGAACTCATCTCAGCATCATGCCGAGAATCAACTCGGAGGCAGTACCTCACGCAAATCAGGAAGTGGGAGGCATTCTGCTCTCATACCAACACGACTTTCAACACACCGCGACTCCTCGTAAAATACAGATCAACCTTCGAACTTGGTAAGTTCTCGTTTAATCTTACTACTTCCGCTCATTAGAGGGGACTATTGAAGATTATTTTACAAGATACTCCAACTATATGCGTATAAATAAAAAGTAGTCTAATCTCTGATTTAATAGGGATAGGCTTCTTTTAATCATATAAACTTAATTGCCTAAGACAACACCTGATAGGGTTGCAGTATTTCTCCCAGTCTGTCTGGCATATGGGGGCCAGAGGCACTCCAGTCCTTCCCTGTATACTCTGTTGACTCCAGAAGGGAGCAAGGACTTGGAGTCACTACCAGGTGCAATCTGATAATGATGATACCAACAGAACTCTGATCTACAGCTAGTTTCGGTTCGGCTGTTAAAGGAAGCAATCTGACAACCGCACGTCGGGACAAAGTCATAGCCAAGTTTTGGGACATCTATGGCAGATGTGATTGGGCGTTTGTCTCAATTAGAACATCTGATGAATCATAACACAAGGAATGGTCCATGTTACGAAAGCATGTCAGGCAGAAGCTCCTGGTTCAGGGTTGCAATTTTCCTCCCACTCAGATGAAAGGAGTGGTGGAGATGGTGCTAAAGTATATGCACATATGCCTGAAGCAGCTCCTGGTTTAGGGTTGCAATCTTCCTCTCACTCGGATGAACGGAATGATGGAGATGGTGCTAAAGTATATGCACACATGCCTGAGGCAGCTCCTGGTTCAGGGTTGCATACGTCCTCCCACTAGGATGAATGAAGTGATGGAGATGGTGCCAAATATTATGCTCCGTTTTACAGCAATATGCACAAGCAGTTCTAGTCGTGTGCCTGTAGCTGCCCTGGTTTTTTTCCTCCCACCCGAAAGACTATCGGAGATGGTATCACAAAATATGCTCAGTGTTATGGAAGCATGCACAGACAGTCCGAGGCATACGGATATGGCAAGCCTGGTTCAGGGTGCAATTTCTCCCACTCTAAGAAAGTGTCAGAGATCAGTATGGGCTGACTCCAAACATGACCCTGAACATGACTATGTGCCGGGATCCCATGGTTTAATGCATGATGTGCGACAATTGCATAAGGAAAAGTTGTGTGCTCTTGCCTCTAAAATTGCTGTTCCCTCGGGGACGGACAAGCCACTACAAGAGAAGTTGGCCAGCGGCTTCAGCTATCTAACAGTAATGACAAGCATAATGGACAGGGTCTGCAAATGGAACTTCGCTGAAACTCCAATAAAGGATAACGACCTGGGGTTAGAGACGCTGGTAAGTAAGGTGTCATTATTAACCTCCGTTAACTCTGAAATGGAGCAGTCTGTCGGCCCAGTTGGGTTTACTGCCAGCAAGGGCAGTCTCGTCGTTTTTCACTGTCTCTGGGATAAGATCAGCTTAATGTAGAGACATTGGCAAGGTGCCTTGCATAGTAACCTCTGTAAGTTCCAAGTAGGAACAGTTTGGTTACCCTGGATCAGGGTAGACCATCATGGAACTGGCTGGCCATAGGGGTCATAGTGACCAGGGAAGCACTGCTTCATCATCTCTGAGAGGTTATCTGACTGCTCAATAGAATAAAGTAGTTGAAGTTTTTCTCAACATATGGTTCATTGGAATCATCATTGCCATCCTCTCTGGGACAGGTGGTTACCAGCATGAAGCTCGTCTCGTATATAATATAACTTTATCTGACCTGCAGGTTCATGTTCTGAATCAACAATGTATTTATAATATCCATAGGCTCTCAATACCAGTGTTCCTGATTGAGTGGCAGGTCACAGAGATTGTGTTATGCACTCTGATGACTTAGACATGTGGTTTCAGTCAAATGACTGCGAGGTAATTCCTGGTTCAGCCTTGCATTATACTAAGCTCCATTCTGAAGGGAAACGCTAAGTATTCATGGTGACTCTTAGTCAAGAATTGACAGGGAACTCATATTCCCACATCTAAGGGAGACTGTGGTTTCAGCTCTAGTCATTAGCTGCTGTTATATATTATCAGCGATATGTATGAATAACTAGATAATGCATCTTCCGTGGGTAGGAAAGCAAAAAAAAAATTTTTGTTTTTGTTTCCGTCCGTAGGATCAATGGAGGAATAGCGGTTCAGAGTGCAATCAGTGACAGCTCATCCAAGTCTGAAGAAGGGTCTCGACCCGAAACGTCGCCTATCTCCTTCGCTCCTTAGATGCTGCTGCACCCGCTGAGTTTCTCCAGCTTTTTGTGTACCCACAGCTCATCCAAGGATGAGTGGTCTGGCTAAGGACTAGAGGGGTATATTCCGGATACTTCTCAAGATTACAGAAATATGGTCTAGGCCGAATCGGGTTAGCATTAGGCTAATTGGATTATGGGTTTACTTACCCAGTTTAAGATGGCTGATTAGGTTTCTGCAATTTAACTGACTTAGAGATCGATCTTAAAAGGCACAGATTCTACTGTTTTGATAACAAAGCTAGTGGTGAAAGCCTATGCTGCTCTTCTCAGTTTAAAGGGCATTATGTCATCAAGTTTTAGGTCATATGCAAAATTGCAGCTGATAAAGATTTATGGGTTGACGGTGGATATCTTTTGCGATATTACTAAAGAGGCAACATGAAATTTAACAGTACCAATTTGCTGATTCAATCACACCATGGTAGGCGACTGAATTAACTCTTTTATTCAGTCACAAGTGACGGCTGGGACAGCCTGTCTTCTCGGGCAGCTAGCTCTGCGCGATTGTATGAGAAACTTGTGAACAATATATATGTGACTCAAATTTAACAGAAGTAACAGAGGTTTGTATGGCTTCCAGTTTGAGCCTAAAGAAGCTTTTATGTGATATCAAAATTGACATTGCTTGTGCTGCCTTATCATTTCTGTAGTACCATAAGTGGGACATATATGATTGGTTCTTCACTCACTATTCTCTAACATTATGCAGGGTGTCTTTTATTTGATCACTCTAATAGCCTGCACTCATTGTAATGTGCGATATATATCAGTAAATTGTTATGCAAATATTCCTCTAATTTTCCTAATGGGACCAGTATCTTAAGATGATTATGCTTTCAGCAACTGGTCTCAGCATAAAGAACACAGTTTTTACTCAATCTCTGGCTTAGTCTCTACGTCATACTGACATTAGGGTAGCTTTTTATAGAAATAATCTCATAAGCAAATGAGCAGGATTGCGTACATTTGAGATTGACAGCATACCCACCAGTGCAGAGATCAGGGATGTCATTAGGTATACAAGTGCACTCAGCTGCTAGTGCCTATGAAATGGAAGATAGTTATTTTGTTATTCAATAATCTCAATTTATTACTGATGGCTCATTAGCAGCCAATAGTATGGATTTCCCTTTCATCATACAGCATGAGGTTTACATAGTGCAGGTTTATAAATGATAAAATTTGGTGGAATATGTCTGGATATTTGCAGATAGTATTATGCACTGTGTTACATTAGTTATTGTCTAACTCAACAGTCTATTGGGACTACGGTCCAGTTAAGAACAATGGCCATGTATGCAAGTTAGCATCATGATATTAATAACTCATGTTTTTTCCTACCATTACTGGTTTATCTGTTTAAGTGTTTTACACACAGATTGTGTCACTGCATGAAACCACAGATCTTCAAAATCTTCACGTAGTCACTCACGTGACTTTGAAATAAAATAGAGAAATTAAACGAGAACTTACCGTTCGAAGTTTGATATTTATTTTATGAGAAGTTGAAGTGAGGGATTACGTGCCCTCCACTCCCAACCATATTCTCATAAAGATCATTCGGTAGTTCTAGCCTTTAATCTTCCTATAGCTTAGGTCAGCAACTATTCTATGGTTTCATACAGCTACTTTGAAGATTGACGCACAGGCGGGCTCTTCACGTAATCCCTCACTTCAACTTCTCATAAAATAAAGATCAAACTTCAAACGGTAAGTTCTCGTTTAATCTCTCTATTATGCAGCTCCTAAACAGCAACCTGTGAGATGAACAATGTTGGGTACACAAAAAGCTGGAGAAACTCAGCGGGTGCAGCAGCATCTAAGGAGCGAAGGAGATAGGTGATGTTTCGGGTCGAGACCCTTCTTCAGACTGGTCAGGAATCAGGGAAACGAGGGATATAGACGGTGATGTGGAGAGATAAAGAACAATGAATGAAAGATATGCAAAAAAGTATCGATGATAAAGGAAACAAGCCATTGTAAGCTGTTTGTAGCGTAAAAATGAGAAGCTAGTGCGACTAGGGTGGGAGAGGGAGAGAGAGGGAATGCCAGGGCCCGAGGGCAGAGGGAGAGGTGGGAAGGGGAGGAGACGGCAAGGGTTAACAGAATTGAGAAAATTCAATGTTCAAGCCCAGAGGATGCAGACTCCCCAAGCATATGAGGTGCTGTTCCTCCAACTTGCGGTGTTGCTCACTCTGACCGTGGAGGAGGTCCAGGACCGAGAGGTCGGATACGGAATGGGAGGGGGAGTTGAAGTGCTGGGCCACCGGGAGGTTGGGTTGGTTAATACGGACCGAGCGGAGGTGTTCGGCAAAACGATCGCCAAGCCTCCGTTTGGTCTCACCGATATAGATGCCTCCGCTTGGTCTCACCGATATAGATGAACAATGTTATTGCTATTGCCTGATGATGACTAAGGCTGAAGAAATCCACATCACAGCAGTAGATCTAAGATCTAAACTCATCACAACTAAAGAAGAAACTGTCTGAGACGGGAACTTGAATCATGAATTTCAAAGAATATGATGATTGGATTTTGATAAAAAATGAATTGGTTCCACTTAGAAGCAACACAAATGGTTTTCATGATGACATTTTATAACCCTGAGCGAGAACAAAGTCAAGACAGATACAATCTACTGGAATAAGGCTTTGTCTCATAAGAATAAGCAATTTATTGAATCATCAGACATTTAACGCATCATGTTCCTATCGTGAACTTGCACAATTGAATTCTATTCACTTTCAGTTTAACGTGGTTGTTAGTCTTTGTTAATTTAATTTACATAGTGATAAATCTAAATATATGTAAAATAATGTAAATGTAATTTACCATTAGTCCCTATCCATTTAAGATGATGAAGTTGGTAAGAAGGAAGGTTTCACACTGGAGGTTTGTCCATTTAAATATTACTACGGCCGTATGTAGACACAAGTAACTAAGATGCCATTGGTCAACAAGGAATATAACTTTAGGTTCTGGAGCCAAACTTCCATCAACCTGAATAGTTTTCTAATGTAGCCTCAAGTGTAAGTTAAACCCTCTGTACACCTCAACTAATATGTGTCACATATTGCCCCGTTGTTCCACACTGTCTCACACTGTCCCACACTTTCCCACATTGGCCCACACTGTCCCACATTGGCCCACACTGTCCCATTGGCCCACATTGTCTCACATTGGCCCACATTCTACCACAGTGTACAACAGAAGCAGCAGATCACCGACTGTTGAGGTTCCAATGCAGGAACTGGCTTCTCATGCAAACCTCATCAGTTGACACATTTGTGGTAAAAATTGACACTGGAAACTGCAGACACTAGAATCTAAAAACAAGTGCTGGAGGAACTCAATGGGTCAGGCAGCATCTGTGGAGGGAAATGGATAGATGCCATCTCGGGTCATGATAGAGTTCAGGTCAGGACAACAGAAAAGCATTTGGCCCATTACTGAACCAATACTGTCACAACTGTACGTCCTGCCCCATTGGGCCAATGTATTAGTCATTCGTCTCAAATAAAGCTGAAATATTCTCCTTCCTTTGATCTTCTGATCTGTTTAAACGGTTGATATTTTTGCACATTCCTTTAAATTCCTTTTATTCTTATTGATGTTACATTTTTGTGTACTACAGAATTAGGTATAATTTCCAGACCATTTATCTTGAACTGAAGAAGTATGGCTGACTAAAGAGATAAAAAATAAAAGCATTAAACCCTTTTATCCTTTGAAAAGAGTTCTAAGCAAATAAACATGAAAAGATAAACTCAATCTTATACACCGTGTAACTGGTGTGGTGAAGGCCTGTTTCAGAGGAGACTCTGGGAAAATTGAGCCGTGAATGCAAAACTGAGAAGAACTGGGCCAATAAACATTGTATAGCTTAGCCTGAGAATAAATAAAGTAGAACCAATGGGAGTTATTTCAACATTGAATGGCCCAGAGATGAACATAGAACATGGATCATGGAACATAGAACATGAAGCATATATCAGCAGAGGAACAGGCCCTTCAACCCACAATGTCCGTGCTGAACATGGTGCCAAGTTAAACAAATTTCCTCTGCCTGCACGTGATCTTTATTTACCTCCTTGTGTCTATCTAAAAGCCTCTTAAACACGACTATCGTATCTACCTCCACCACCCCCCGTGGCAGTGCATTCCAGGCACCACCACCCTTTGTGTAAAATACCTGCCCCATACATCTCCTTTAAACCTTCCCCTTCTGACTTTAAAGTGATACCCTCCAGTATTTAACTGTGAGGTGTTCACGCCAGGAAACACCTTGACATTTTATCACCAAATGATAAAATGAAATAGATGCAGATACATTTCTAAGCAATTTCCTTTCACCAAGGTGCAATTACAAGAATTTAGAGTTGTTATTATCCCTCCCTCATGATGTAACAATGCTCTGTCCACAGGGATCTGAAGAAGGAAATCCTAAACTGTTTCGGTCATAGGCAGGAGGTTGGACAGTAGTAAAGGGTTATCTTTTGATCTGTTGTTGAGATCCAAAAACACAACAAGCAAAGCACATGCAAACGTTTCAACTAAGACTCCCGCCGTAGGCAGAGCACTCTTAGCATTAAACTTAGCTTGTTTGATTTCAGCACAGTTCCTTCTAAGCTGTTTGTTAATCATCGGTATCAGATTCTACGCCATAGGTACACAGGAAATTAGATGATGAACAGCAGACAATTTCTTTAGCCTGAAACTCCATTCGAGCACAAAGCTGGATTCTGCAGTCAGATGGCTCACAGGCTGACAGATTTGAAAAACACAATCCTCTCTCTTTTGCTTCCATTAAGGGTTGCTGTACAATGAGAAATTTTCTTTGAACTGTGCATCCATTGAAGATATGCCCGTGAGAGAACTAATTCATGAGGAATGAGCTCTGATAGATGTGAAATTAATGTACATGGAGCTAAAAGCAAATGATTACAGAGAAAGATTATTTGCATTCCATGTAGAACCAATTGCTTTGAAATAATATATCATTTTCATGACTGAGATACTGGTGGCTTATTTATTTTAAACATTGTTAGTCTTTCTAATACTTCCTCAATGTTTCACTTCATCTATTTACTCTACCATCTGCACTTCTGCCCAGATTGTTTCCTTGCCAAAGATCGATCTAAAACTGAGGTGTTTGACTTTCACTCCGCCACCAGGCACATGTTGACTTCCTGCTCCCTAATTATTCTCTATGTCATTAGAAATTCCTGCAGAAGATTGTTTCTGATGGCAACTAGCTTTCTATTCTCTTATCTTCTCTGTGCTGGATGTATCTTCCCCCTCTTGGGTTCAGCCTGCTGTACATGGGAAATAACCTTCAGCCATCCAGGAACAGGATGACAACTGGAATAGGGCTGAAAGGAAAGAGCACTGGCAAAAGAGATGGCGTCACGTGCACAACGCGAGGCTCTGTGTCTCCGTAGTTTTAGCAATTTTTTTTTAGTCCTGTTAATAATTAACTTCGTTTTCGCCCGGAGCACTCGAGCGAAGACTCTGTACGGCCGTCAGGAGCTACTGGAGCTCGGCCGTCTGCATGTAACAAGCCGCAGAAGCGACTTTCAACTGCCGCCGGAGATCACCAGAACACCGTGGTCTAGCGGGTCAGCTCCCCCGACAGGAAGTGCCCGGAGGCGGCGCAGGGACCGCAAGCAGAGACGTGGGAAGCGCGGAGGCTGTCGAGCGAGGCTGAGATCGAACCCGCACCAGCCAGCTCTGCCCAGCATTTTCCTCGCGAATGTCCGGTCCCTGGTGAGTAAAATCGACGAACTGCGGCTGCGGATCACCACACACAACCGGATCGCCGACTGCAACGCCATGGTCTTCACTGAAACATGGCTCACCGACAACATTCCGGACAACGCCATCGAGCTGGAGGGGCGCACTGTCTTCAGGGCCGATAGAACAGCGGAGGACTCCGGTAAGACCAAGGGCGGCGGACTGTGCATTTATGTGAATAACTCATGGTGTACAGACACTGTCAGGATTGGTAGTCACTGCTCTGCTGACCTGGAATACCTGATGATAAAGTGCAGGCCCTTCTATCTGCCCAGGGAATTTACATCGACTGTTATCACTGCAGTCTATGTACCCCCAGACGCTAATGCCAGGCTAGCAATGGAGGAGCTGCAAGCTGCTATCAGCAGACAACTAACTGCACACCCAGAGGGGGCTTTTATTGCTGCAGGTGATTTCAACCACTCTAACCTCAAAACTGTACTCCCCAGATTCCACCAACATGTCTCCTGCCCAACCAGAGGTAACAAGACTCTGGACCTAGTATTCACCAACATTGCTGATGCATACAAAGCCCTCCCCCTCCCCCACCTGGGACAGTCTGACCACCTCTCTCTGTTCCTGCTCCCCAAATACACACCTCTGATCAGACGTGTGAAACCTTCCGTGAGGTCAGTGAAGGTCTGGCCTGAGGGGGCTGTCTCTGTCTTACAGGAACAGTTTCAGCAAACAGACTGGAGTCTGTTTGCCACCCAGGCCACCTTCAACTCCCATGTGGACATTAACTCATACACCTCAACCGTTCTGGACTACATAAAATTCTGCACGGACAACGTCACTACACACAAAGTAATAAGGACTTTCCCTAACCAGAAGCCGTGGATGAACAGGGAGGTCAGACTCCTGCTGAAGGCTCGCGACGCCGCTTTTAAATCTGGCGATGCTGAGGGTTACAGCTCATCCAGGGCCAATCTGAAAAAGGGAATTAGGAATGCTAAACTTAATCACAAACGGCGGATTGAGGAGCATTTCCGAAATAACTCTGACCCCAGGCGCATGTGGCAAGGAATCAAATCCATTGCCGATCACCATAAAGTTAACACCCCCCCCCCCCCAGACAATGCCTCCCTTCCTGACGAGCTAAACTATTTCTACGCCCGCTTCGACCGGGACAACAAAACTCCTGCCATCAAAGGTGCTCCACCCCCGCATGAACAACCCCTCAGTCTCTCCACCTCTGCTGTTCAGGATGCACTGAGCAAGGTGAATGAGCACAAAGCTGCCGGCCCCGATGGCATCCCCGGGCGGGTGCTCAGGGCATGTGCTGGACAACTATCCCTGGTCCTCACTGACATCTTCAATCTGTCACTGGCCCAGGGTGTCGTCCCCACTTGCCTCAAGACATCTACCATTGTGCCAGTGCCCAAACAATCAGCGACAGGGAGTCTCAATGATTTCCGGCCAGTGGCACTCACCCCTGTCATCGCCAAGTGCTTCGAGCGGCTGATCTTGGCTCACCTCAAAGCTAGCCTCCCCCCCACACTGGACCCCCATCAGTTTGCCTACCGGACCAATAGGTCAACAGAGGACGCCATATCGGCGGCCCTACACTCTGCCCTGACCCACCTGGACAGCAATAACACCTGCATCAGGCTGCTGTTCATCGACTTCAGTTCCGCCTTTAACACTGTCATACCCGCTAGCTTGATCACCAAACTCAGCGGTCTTGGCATCTCCACTTCCCTCTGCAATTGGACACTGGATTTCCTCACTAACAGACCCCAGTCTGTTAGGATCAACAACCTCACCTCCTCCACTATAACACTGAACACTGGCGTGCCTAAGTTTAGCTCCAACGCCATCATAAAATTTGCCGACGACACCACGGTGGTAGGACTGATCAGCGATAACGACGAGTCAGCCTACAGGGAGGAGGTCCAGCACCTGACAACCTGGTGTGCCAATAACAACCTCGTCCTTAACTCCCAAAAGACGAAGGAGATCATTGTCGACTTCAGGAAGAACAGAGGGGGCAGACACACCCCCATCCATATAAACGGGACTGAGGTGGAGCGGGTCTCCAACTACAAATTCCTCGGGGTACACATCTCGGAGGATCTGTCCTGGTCCCTCAACACCTCCAAGCTGGTCAAAAAGGCGCAGCAGCGCCTTTATTTCCTGAGGAGGCTCAAAAAAGCCCACCTGTCCCCCCAGATCCTGACCAACTTCTACCGCTGTACCATCGAAAGCATCCTGACCACCTGCTTTAACGGTATGGTACAGCAGTTGCACCGTAGCAGACAGGAAGGCACTACAACGGGTGGTGAAAACCGCCCAGCACATCATCGGTGCCCCGCTCCCTGCTTTGGATGCCCTCCACCGGAAACGGTGTCTGAGACGGGCTGGGAAGATCATCAAGGACCCCTCCCACCCTAACCATGGACTGTTTGCCCTCCTACCATCGGGGAGGCGGTACAGGAGCCTCAGGTCCCGCACCAGCAGGATGAGGAGTAGCTTCTACAATAACACGATCGCACTGCTGAACTCGGAGTCCCGCCGATAGATTCCCACATCTGTATTTATTTATCTGCATTTATCTAAACATTGCTATCACTACGTACTGACACTAAACTGCATTTCGTTGTACCCATACTTGTATCTGTGCAATGACATTAAATTTGAATTGAATTGAATTGAATTCTTACTTGCTCTATTCACCCTTAGGCCGTGAGAGAATCCCAACAAGGTTATTTAATGACTTTTTCCTGAGTTCTGTCAGTAGTTAATCTTAGTTAGACCAATTCCAGAGAATTGAAGGAGAAGTAAGGCTTGGTTTGGTAAGGCTTGGAAACGGGTTTGCCGGTTTGTTTGTCTGCAGGTTACTTTCAGTTGGAACACAAAGACGGAAGAAGGCTCTTGACCCGAAATGTCACCTATCCATGTTCTCCACAGATGCTGCCTGACCCGCTGAGTTACTCCAGCATTGGTGTCTTTTTCCAGAGATGTGTGAGGTGGTTTCCACTAGATGTACCAGGGTCACCGCTGGGGATTGGTTTCCACATTGCAGCCAACCTGCAAAGTTGGGCAGTGAGGGGAGAGTTACATTTAATTGCTGAACGAAATATAGGCCTGGAAAAATGTTTCTGGATAATTGCAACGTGTTGTACAGAGACAAAACATATCCTCAAAACATAGTTGCAGGATTTAAGTGATTCAATCTGCTGTTTCATGTAAGATGCATCAAAGTAATATATTTAAAAAAGGCTAATTTCTAAAATTGCACAGAAATGTTAATAAATACCTCTGAGACTCAGTAACAGGATATTTAATTGAGTTGAAAGTTATGAATTATAATATTTGTATTCCAAATGAAAGAAAGCACTGGTTTGTTTGAGCATCTGGGGAAATTAATACATATCACCATGGATACTGGACCTAAAATGTAATATTGAAGAATATTAAAAATCTGGAAAAATATCTCTCCTCACATTGGGGAACAAATTAACTTACTGAGATCTTAATGTTCTGACTGGAAGGCAGAAGTGGCTGGAAATTGTTCAGTGTTTATATTTTGCCCGTTCTCTAGTGCCCCATTACTGTCGATTGTTCACTTGCAGCCTTATGTGCATCAACCATTAACATTTAATGTGTTAAAATGAATGTGGTTAATAAACTTTCTCTGCAGCTGTCCTAGTAACTGTCAAGTTTGATGAACTATTTCTGTTTTAAACTTCACGCTGGACGAAAGTCTGGATGTATCTTGCTCCCCCTGAATAGTAAACAGTAGTTTCCCCCACGTGAACAATGGGAGCTGATCTTTCTGAATGTTTTTGTTTACCATCAAAATTTCATAAAACATCACATTTATTTGTACAAATTAGGAAAGAGCAAAATGTTACATATCAAATAATTCACATATATAAAATGTTTATTTCTAAAATCATTTTAATAATTGGAATTGTGAAATATTCAACTTCAATTTGCATCTGTATGAATAGTTTTAAATTTACTTTTTGGTTTTAGAGATACAGCATGGAAACAGGCCCTTCGGCCCACCGAGTCTATGTCAACCAGCGATCACCCGCGCACTAACACTATCCCACACATTGGGGATAATTTACAGAAGCCATTTAACCTACAAACCTGCACGTCTTTGGAATGCGGGGAGAAACTGGAGCGCCCAGAGAAATCCCAGGCGGTCACAGGAAGAACGTACAAACACCGTACTGACAGTGCCCGTAAAAAGGATCAGACCCCGGTCTCTGGTGCTGTAAGGCAGCAACTCTACCGCTGTGCCACTGTGCTACCTTTAGCTCCCTATTTGTTTAGATATGTTTACATGATTGTCTATTAATGAATCTTTTGATATTGCTTGGCTTTCAGTTGTCTTAATACTTAATACTTAAGATAAATCAGGGATGATGATGCTCTAATGGAACTGGGAAAACCAGTCTTACACTACAGTTGGAAATGATTCTATGATTCATGATTCAGGGAAGCACTCGGATCCAAAATGTAGGCGAGAAAGATGAAAAAGATAATAGACAGAGAATAAGGGATGGTGGGTTTCTAAAATGTGTATATTTTAATGCTAAGAGCATTGTAAGTAAGGCGGATGAACTTAGAGCCTGGATTGACACCTGGAAATATGATGTTGTGGCAATCAGTGAAACATGGTTGCAGGAGGGCTGTGATTGGAAACTAAATATTCCAGGAAACTAAATATTCCAGGATTTCGTTGCTTCAGGTGTGATAGAATTGGCGGGACCAGAGGGGGAGGTGTTGCATTGCTTGTCAGAGAAGATATTACAGCAGTGCTTTGGCAGGATAGCTTAGAGGGCTCGTCTAGGGAGGCTATTTGGGTGGAACTGAGAAGTGGGAACGGTGTAGCAACACTTTTAGGGGTGTATTATAGACCGCCAAATGGGGAGCGAGAATTGGAAGAGCAAATATGTAAGGAGATAGCAGATATTAGTAGTAAGCACAAGGTAGTGATTGTGGGAGATTTCAATTTTCCAAAAATAGACTGGGAAACACATTCTGTAAATGGGCTGGATGGTTTGGAGTTTGTAAAATGTGTGCAGGATAGTTTTTTGCAGCAGTACATAGAGGTATTGACCAGAGAAGGGGCAGTGCTGGACCTCCTGTTAGGAAATGAGGCAGGTCAGGTGACGGAGGTATGCGTTGGTGAGCACTTCGGGACAAGTGATCACAATACCATTAGTTTCAATATAAATTATGGAGAGAGTCAGAACTGGACCTAGGGTGGAGATTTTTGATTGGAGAAAGGCTAACTGAGGGAATGCGTAAGGATTTTAAAGGAGTGAATTGGGACACTTTGTTTCATGGGAAGGATGTAGAAGAGAAATGGAGGACATTTAAAGGGGAAATTGTAAGAGTACAGAATCTTTATGTCCCTGTTAGGTTGAAAGGTAATAGTAAAAATTGGAAAGAGCCATGGTTTTCAAGGGAAATTGGACACTTGTTTCGAAAAAAGAGAGATATCTACAATAATTATAGGAGGCATGAAGTAAATGAGGTGCTAGAGGAGTATAAAGAATGTAAAAAGAATCTTAAGAAAGAAATTAGGAAGGCTAAAAGAAGATATGAGGTTGCTTTGGCAAGAAAGGTGAAAGTAAACCCAAAGGGTTTCTACAGCTATATTAATAGCAAAAGGATAACGAGGGATAAAATTGGACCATTAGAGAACCAGAATAGACAGCTATCTGCAGAGCCAAAAGAGATGGGGGAGATATTGAACAATTTCTTTTCTTCGGTATTCACCAAGGAGAAGGATATTGAACTCTGTGAGTTAAGGGGAAAAAGTAGAGTAGCTATGGAAACTATGAGATTCAAAGAGGAGGAAGTACTGACACTTTTGAAAAATATAAAAGTGGATAAGTCTCCAGGTCCTGACAGAATATTCCCTAAGACATTGAGGGAAGTTAGTGTAGAAATAGCAGGAGCTATGACAGAAATATTTCAAATGTCATTAGAAACGGGAATAGTGCCGGAGGATTGGCGTACTGCGCATGTTGTTCCATTGTTTAAAAAGGGTTCAAAGAATAAACCTAGCAATTATAGACCTATTAGTTTGACGTCAGTGGTGGACAAATTAATGGAAAGGATACTTAGAGATAATATATATAAGCATTTGGATAAACAGGGTCTGATCAGGAACAGTCAACATGGATTTGTGCCTGGAAGGTCATGTTTGACAAACCTTCTTGAATTTTTTGAAGCGGTAACTAGGGAAATTGATGAGGGTAACTAGGGAAATTGATCTGTGTTGGGTCCACTGTTGTTTGTCATGTACATCAATGATCTGGATGATGGGGTGGAAAATTGGATAAGTAAGTATGCAGATGATACTAAGATAGGTGGTGTTGTGGATAATGAAGTAGATTTTCAAAGTCTACAGAGAGATTTGGGCCATTTGGAAAAGTGGGCTGAAAGATGGCAGATGGAGTTTAATGCTGTTAAGTGTGAAGTGCTACATCTTGGCAGGACAAATCAAAATAGGACGTACATGGTAAATGGTAGGGAATTGAGGAATGCTGTGGAACAGAGGGATCTAGGAATAACTGTGCATAGTTCCCTGAAGGTGGAATCGCATGTAGATAGGGTGGTAAAGAAAGCCTTTGGTGTGCTGGCCTTTATAAATCAGAGCATTGAATATAGGAGTAGGGAAGTAATGTTAAAATTGTACAAGGCATTGGTAAGACCAATTCTGGAGTATGGTGTACAATTTTGGTCGCCTAGTTATAGGAAGGATGTCAACAAAATAGAGAGAGTACAGAGGAGATTTACTAGAATGTTGCCAGGGTTCCAGCAACTATGTTACAGAGAAAGGTTGAACAAGTTAGGTCTTTATTCTTTGGAGCGCAGAAGGTTAAGGGGGGACTTGATTGAGCGTGATGTATCATGATGTATCATGTTTATGACCATAGTGCGTGACGGGGGGGGGGAGTGTCAGGGACATGTTTATGGCCACAGTGCGTGACGGGGGGGGAGTGTCAGGGACATGTTTATGGCCACAGTGCGTGACGGGGGGGGAGTGTCAGGGACATGTTTATGGCCACAGTGCGTGATGTATCATGATGTATCATGTTTATGGCCACAGTGTGTGACGGGGGGAGTGTCAGGGACATGTTTATGGCCACAGTGCGTGACGGGGGGGGAGTGTCAGGGACATGTTTATGGCCACAGTGCGTGACGGGGGGGGAGTGTCAGGGACATGTTTGTGGCCACAGTGCTTGACGGGGGGGGGAATGTCCGGGACATGTTTATGGCCACAGTGCTTGACGGGGGGGGGAGTGTCCGGGACATGTTTATGGCCACAGTGTGTGACGGGGGGGGGGAGTGTCAGGGACATGTTTGTGGCCACAGTGCTTGACGGGGGGGGGAATGTCCGGGACATGTTTATGGTCACAGTGCGTGACGGGGGGGGGAGTGTCAGGGACATGTTTGTGGCCACAGTGCTTGACGGGGGGGGGGGGGGGGGGAATGTCCGGGACATGTTTATGGCCACAGTGTGTGACGGGGGGAGTGTCAGTGACATGTTTATGGCCACAGTGTGTGACGGGGGGGAGTGTCAGGGACATGTTTATGGCCACAGTGTGTGACGGGGGGGAGTGTCAGGGACATGTTTATGGCCACAGTGCTTGACGGGGGGGGAGTGTCAGGGACATGTTTATGGCCACAGTGTGTGACGGGGCGGAGTGTCAGGGACATGTTTATGGCCACAGTGCGTGATGTATCATGTTTGTGGCCACGGTGCGTGACAGGGGGGTGAGTGTCAGGGACATGTTTATGGCCACAGTGCTTGACGGGGGGGAGTGTCAGTAACATGTTTATGGCCACAGTGCGTGACGGGGGGAGTGTCAGTGACATGTTTATGGCCACAGTGCGTGACGGAGGGGAGTGTCAGGAACATGTTTATGGCCACAGTGCTTGACGGGGGGGAGTGTCAGTGACATGTTTATGGCCACAGTGCTTGACGGGGGGAGTGTCAGGGACATGTTTATGGCCACAGTGTGTGACGGGGGGGGAGTGTCAGGGACATGTTATGGCCACAGTGTGTGACGGGGGGGGAGTGTCAGGGACATGTTTATGGCCACAGTGTGTGACGGGGGGGGGGAGTGTCAGGGACATGTTTATGGCCACAGTGCGTGATGTATCATGTTTGTGGCCACGGTGCGTGACGGGGGGGGGAGTGTCAGGGACATGTTTGTGGCCACAGTGCGTGACGGGGGGAGTGTCAGGGACATGTTTATGGTCACAGTGCGTGACGGGGGGAGTGTCAGGGACATGTTTATGGCCACGGTGCGTGACGGGGGGAGTGTCAGGGACATGTTTATGGTCACAGTGCGTGACGGGGGGGGGGGAGTGTCAGTGACATGTTTATGGTCACAGTGCGTGACGGGGGAGTGTCAGTGACATGTTTATGGTCACAGTGCGTGACGGGGGGAGTGTCAGTGGCATGTTTATAGTCACAGTGCTTGACGGGGGAGTGTCAGTGACATGTTTATGGTCACAGTGCGTGACGGGGGAGTGTCAGGGACATGTTTATGGCCACAGTGCGTGACGGGGGGGGGGGGAGTGTCAGTGACATGTTTATGGCCACAGTGCGTGATGTATCATGTTTGTGGCCACGGTGCGTGACGGGGGGGGGGAGTGTCAGGGACATGTTTGTGGCCACAGTGCGTGACGGGGGGAGTGTCAGGGACATGTTTATGGCCACAGTGCATGACGTATCCCCTACGTTACACAAACATTTTCTTTGTTGTTAATGTTTTTACCACTTTCATAAACTGAAAATATAAATTTCTCTCCTGCAGAATACTGTAAGTAATATCCCATCCACACACCTTTGATGCAATCACATCAGTCTATGTACATGGTAGAGCCCGGTCCGCACAGAATATGTCGTTACTCTTGCTTCATGTTACTGCTGTTCAGTGCACTGATGGTAATGTGGCCACAACTGTTTAATCTCAATCAGTTTTAAAGAAGGAACTGCAGATGCTGGAGAATCGAGGGTTACACAAAAAGCTGGAGAAACTCAGCGGGTGCAGCAGCATCTAAGGAGCGAAGGAGATAGGCGATGTTTCGGGTCGAGACCCTTCTTCAGACTGGTCAGGGATCAGGGAAATGAGAGATATAGACGGTGATGTGGAGAGATAAAGAACAATGAATGAAATATATGCAAAAAGTATCGATGATGAAGGGAACAAGCCATTGTAAGCTGTTTGTAGTGTGAAAATGAGAAGCTAGTGCGACTAGGGTGAGGGAGAGATAGAGAGAGAGGGGGAATGCCAGGGCCCGAGGGCTGAGGGAGAGGTGGGAAGGGGAGGAGACAGCAAGGGTTAACAGAATTGAGAAAATTCAATGTTCAAGCCCAGAGGATGCAGACTCCCCAAGCAGAATATGAGGTGCTGTTCCTCCAACTAATCTCAATCAGTATTGTTACTGGGAGTCACCATGGAGACAACTAATGCCTGTGAGTGGACTTCCAACAATTTGTGTTTCAGCTCTCTGACAATTCCAGAACACCGTCTGAGTGACAATAATGCTGTTATGGAATTGGTTCCTGTGGAGGATGTGTCACTCGGACCAGTAATGAGTAACAGCTGATGTGTAGTCTGCACACATGGTGCAATGGTAAATGAGCTCTGCACTACATGCCCACTAGTTCAGCAGCTAGTATAGTGTTGCAGGTGGATCAGGCCATTCAGCCCTCAATGTCGGTACCGATCATGATGCCAAACTAAAGTACACCTTCACATGGTCCATAAACCTCCATTCTCTACCTGTTCATGTGTCTGTCTAAAAGTCCCTTAAACACTACTGTCAACACTACCACCTCAGGCCGCACATTTCAGGCACCCACCCCTCACATTGTAAAAACCCGCCATACATCTCCTTTAAATTTCTGACCTTAAACTTATGGCCTCCAGTATTTAACATTTTTTCCCTGGGAAACATACTCTGACTCTGCCCCATCTCTGCATCGATAGTCACAGGTGAGGTGCCAGGTTGCTAATGTTGTGCGGCTATTTATGAAAAGCTGCAGAATAATGTTTGTGAACTACAGCCCAGTAAGTCTAACATTGGTGGTGGGTGACTTATTGGATGGGATTCTGAGAGACTAAATGTGCATGATTTTGGAATAGCAAGGACTGATAAGTCAGTATAGTTTTTTGCAGGGGAAATCTCAGACATTTGACCATCTTTTGAGCAGGTAACCAAAATGATTGATGTGGTGGTGATGTAGGTTAGAAAACATGGATCCACATGGGCTAGCCCATTGGATACAACATTGGTGATATGGTGGACTGTGAAGAAGGTTATCTAAGATTACAATGCAATCTACTGGGCCCAGGAATGAGAAATGAATTTTATGTTGTAAAGTACGAGTGGTTTCAGTGGAGGAGTGTTTCAGGTGCCAATAGACAACAGGTGCAGGAGTGGGCCATTCGGCCCTTCGAGCCAGCACTTCATGCCACTGCCTCTCCACACAAACCAGCCAACACACTGGAACCAATTGCTCACCCAAGCTTCATGGAATGGCAGCTGATGTTGGATTGCAGCCACAGGATGTGGAATAAACAACTGCGGCATCTTGAGCAAATCTACCTCAATTAAAGTGGTGGATTTGCTAAAAATAGTTTCCCATTACAGTAAGAGAAATCGTAAGATATGTGCTGAGTTTTTTGGAATTGATGTAATCATATTTTTCTCTGTACAGCCTTGTACTTTGTAGATAGACTTAGTGTACACTCATCAATCATGTGTGTGAAAATCAATCATTAATCTGTCCCTTATTCAAACTCATCGCTTCTCAAAATTCCAAAATGGTAGAATTCTTCATCTGCAGCCACTACTCCTCAATCACCCTCCACACAATGACGTTCCAGAACACGGCACAGGATTGTAAATATGTGGAAGGAGTGACTGGAGGTGTTAGGAGAAGCTCTGGGAGAAACCAGAGTACCCACAGGAGAGAAGACAGCAAAACATACACAGAGGACAGACACAAAGTGCTGGAGTAACTCAGCGGGTCAGGCAGCAACTCTGGAGAACATGGATAGACAATAGACAATAGGTGCAGGAGTAGGCCATTTGGCCCTTTGAGCCAGCACCACCATTCAATGTGATCATGGCTGATCATCCCCAATCAGTACCCGTGCCTTCTCCCCATATCCCCTGACTCCGCTATCTTTAAGAGCCCTTTCTAGCTCTCTCTTGAAAGCATCCAGAGAACTGGCCTCCACCACTGTCTGAAGCAGAGAATTCCACAGACTCACAACTCTCTGTGTGAAAAAGTGTTTCCTCGTCTCTGTTCTAAATGGCTTGCCCCTTGTGGCCCCTGGTTCTGGACTCCCCCAACATCGGGAACATGTTTCCTGCCTCTAGCATATCCAAACCCTTAATAATCTTATATGTTTCAATAAGATCCCCTCTCATCCTTCTAAATTCCATAGTATACAAGCCCAGCCGATCCATTCTCTTAGCATAAGACAGTCCCGCCATCCCATGAATTAACCTTGTAAACCTACCTGCACTCCCTCAATGGCAAGAATGTCCTTCCTCAAATTAGGGGACCAAAACTGCACACAATACTCCAGGTGTGGTCTCACTAGGGCTCTGTACAACTGCAGAAGGACCTCTTTGCTCCTCGGTGACGTTTCACAGAGTACTGGAGTAACTCAGCGGGTCAGGCAGCATTTCTGGAGAACATGGAGAGGTGACGTGAAGTGTCTTTTCCCCAGAGATGCTGTCTGATCTGCTGAGTTACTCCAGCTTTTGCTGTCTATCTTCAGTTTAAACCAGTATCTGCAGTTCCTTCCCATACACATATAGTGGTGGGTGTATGGAATGAGCTGCCTGAGGAGGTAGTTGTGGTAGGTACTATAACAACATTTAGAAGACATTTGGACAAGTACATAGATAGGAAAGGTTTAGACTCTGAGATATGGGTAATGTGCGGGCAGGTGTGACTAGTGCAGATGGGGCACCTTGGTCAGCATGGGCGAGTTGGGTCAAAGGGCCTGGTTCTCTGCTGTGTGACTGTGATGCTAATGCCTGCAGTGTACACAGGTCTTGTGTCTCCAGGAAGCCAGCTCAGCGTCGATGTGGCATCTCCCCCCACCCTGACCTGTCCCGCTCTGGCCCACCTTACATTGCTCCCACTGGCCTTGCCCCACTCCAACCCCCACCCCACATTGCTGCATCCCATACTAACCCCTCACTCCCCCCCTGCCCTACACTGCTACCCGCCATCCCACACTGTCCCTCCCCATCTCCTGCTGTGTCCTTTGACAGCCTACTTCACTGTCTGCAAACTCATCAATTCTGTATAATTTACTAACCAACTGCAATAAAAGACACAGAGTGCTGGAGTAACTCGGCGGGTCAGGCATCATCTGTGGAGAACATGGATAGGTGACGTTTCGGATCGGGACCTGTTTTGAGTCAGAGATGTTGCTCGACCCGTTACTCCAGCACTTTGTATTATTTTTTTTAACGAGCATCTGCAATTCATTGTGTCTACATGACTACAGTAATTATTATATAGAAACATAGAAACATAGAAACATAGAAATTAGGTGCAGGAGCAGGCCATTTGGCCCTTCGAGCCTGCCCCGCCATTCAATATGATCATGGCTGATCATCCAACTCAGTATGCCGTACCTGCCTTCTCTCCATACCCCCTGATCCCTTCAGCCACAAGGGCCACATACAACTCCCTCTTAAATATGGCCAACGAACTGGCCTGAACTACCTTCTGTGGCATAGAATTCCACAGATTCACCACTCTCTGTGTGAAAAACGATTTTCTCATCTCGGTCCTAAAAGACTTCCCCCTTATTCTTAAACTGTGACCCCTTGTCCTGGACTTCCCCAACATTGGGAACAATCTTCCTGCATCTAGCCTGTCATAACCCCTTAAGAATTTTGTAAGTCTCTATGAGATCACCCCTCAATCTTCTAAATTCCAGCGAGTACAAGCCGAGTCTATCCAGTCTTTCTTCATATGGAAGTCGTGCCATCCCAGGAATCAGTCTGGTGAACCTTCTCTGTACTCCCTCTATGGCAATAATGTTTTTCCTCAGTTTAGGAGACCAAAACTGTACGCAATACTCCAGGTGTGGCCTCACCAAGACCCTGTACGATATCATACATATCATGAACTATAGAGATGCCAGCACAGATCTATATGGAACACTTGAATCAAACTTGAATCGTACCAAATTTAAATCATTGATTTTAAGTCTCTCCATTTGGTCCCCTCTCGTGCACTCCAGTGGGTGGATAATTACTCCATGAATCACTTATGTGCAAGTAAATTAAACATTATGTGTAGCTTTAGCCAACACCGAGTAGTGAGAGAGAATGAATAGCAGCAGTTTCACTTCAACAGCTTCCCACGGGAATGAATTCTGAGTCAAGTTCAGTGAGTGAAATCTATCAATATTCCTCTGGAGCTATCTGCAGCAAAGTCCATCGAGCAGCTAGCTCAGTGTTATGCCACTGATGCTGGTCTTGTGCGGATTGTAATGATAATCTGCACCAATCGTGTGTGTTGAGAATTTCAAATACAGGAATAAAAGGACAATCTGAACAAAGATTTGCATTAATATAATCCTAAAAACTGCAACAATCATAACATTTGAAAGAAGATTTATTGGGATTTATTCAGAGTATGTTCACAGGAAATAGAAGTTAACAACGTTACAACAGGGGTCAGAATCTGACAAAAACTTGGGCTCACAGCGGCAATGGATGGATATCTCCAGCAGGTGGCAGCAAACAATCACATTAAGTCTGCAAATCTGTTACTCTCTTCAAAACGTACTTAAACAGAGGAATGAGGGAGTTTTTCCAAAGAGTTCACACAGGCATGATAGGATGCACAGGTTCATTCAGTGCTTTATCATTCTGTTGCGTCTGTAGATGAAAAAAGGGTATTGAGTAAAGAAGGGGGGTACACAAAAGGCTGGAGAAACTCAGCGGGTGCAGCAGCATCTAAGGAGATAGGCGACGTTTCGGGTCGAGACCCTTCTTCTCAGAGTGTACTGTTTTAGGAAGAACGAGACCAAGTGGGACCCATTGGGTCCCGTTCCCCCAACGCAATATTCCGCCACTCACCCATAGCCCCCAACTGCGTCGGCGCAGCTGACGGGTCCCCGTTGTGACGCCAGAGATCCCCGTTGTGACGTGAGTCACGGCAACCCTCCCCCAACTGCGCCTAGCCATCCCTCTTCCTACCCCTATCCTCCTCCATTCCCCTTCATCCCCCCTCACCTTCCCTCTTCTTTCCCCTCTCCTCCTCTCCCACTCGCTCCCTCACCTCTGTAGAGAAGGTACACAGACACTTCACTACTTTATTAATCATACATCATATAGCCCTAGCTGTACGTGGTCTTCACGATCACCAGAGAGAGAGAGTTAGGGGCGTGTGGGTTACAATTATACTAACTGGTGGGGGGGGGGGTGGACATCGTCACTATCAGTTAAAGGTGTATACATATATCATCTACATCCTTCCTCTACCAAAACAAACAGTGAGTGACAGGGCGACCACGTCTCATGCGCTAGGGTAAATGCAAAACAGTAAAGCACGGAAATACAGAATCACACGTAATCGCCATAACGGACCGGCGGCCTGACCAGGCGACCAGACCGGGTCCGCACCTCGCCATCACCTCCTTCCCCGACTGGAACAAGTGGGGATGACGCCGGGGCATGGTGGGGGCTACGGACCGGAGAACCCCTGGGCGACGAAGGCATCTGGGGGGACAGCGAAGAGAAGGGCGAGGAAGCCGGAGATAGCGGGACCGCAGCTGGGAGGCGGACAGGAGGAGGACGGGGGGGGGGTGACCCCAGAGGAATGGGCAAAGCACTGGGCCGCGACAGTGGCAGCGGGGGGGGCATACGGAGCCGCCGGGGGAGGAAGAGGCTCGTTCACGAGCAGGAGATGCTGGCGGGACCGGCGGTAAACCCTTCTGTCATGGTGGACAAGGTACGAATGAGGGGAACTGGCAGAACCGACGACCACAGCCAGCTTGGAACAGCCAGAAGTGGACCTCATACGGACGACCTGGCCGGGGAGAAGAGGGCGGAGGACACGGCAGGACCTGTCGTGGGAACGCTTCTGTATACTGTGTTTCCGGACCAAGGCAGGTTTAAAGACGGAGGGGGACAGGGACTGCTGAGACACCGGGACCGTGGGCCTCGTGACTCGGGACATGAGTCGCTGAGCCGGGGAGCCCAGGGCATGGTCGCGGGAGATGTTGCGGAGGTTCAGTAGGGACAGATAGATGTCGGAGCGAGGCTGTTGCAGGTAGGACACGCGGAGACTCTATCCCGGAAGTAGCGAGGCATGTCAGGCCAGAAAAAACTGGCTCTGAGTGATGGAAAGGGGCGCTTCGGCCCCGGGATGGCCACGATGAGCGGTTTCGAAGTATTGTTCTCGTAGTGCTGTGGGCACCACCTAGATTAAGCAGCAGGGAAGCCTTGACCGCGGGGGCCACAGCAGGGTGAGCGATTGTAACATAATGCTCAAATAGTAAGATTAAATGAGAACTTACCAGTTCGAGGTTTGATCTGTATTTTATGAGGAGTTACGATGAGGGATTACGTGAAGACCCCGTCCAGCACGCATGCGCGACATTTCTTCAAAGCAGCGGTGTGGATTCACAGAAAACACAACAATTGAAATAAATATAGTAAAGAAAAAATAAGAACTTAATTACCAGTTGATCTGTATAATAGAGGGTGGGAGCGGAGGGCACGTAATCCCTCATCGTAACTCCTCATAAAATACAGATCAAACCTCAAACTGGTAAGTTCTCATTTAATCTTACTATTTTACTTCGGAGTCACGTGAGTGACTACGTGAAGACTTCAAAGCTCTGTGAATCCGAACCGTGTACCAGCTCATGCTTCACTCACTGCTTGAAGACCTTAGAGGGAGGAAGCATGTTATACAATCAACAATAACCTGTTTGTGAACAAAAAAGGTTTATTAATAACAACAAAAAACAGAGAGCTCCCCCGGGCTTAAATTAAATATTATCTGCAGACTCTAAAATTCTGTCTGCAAATGTAGCAGGCTCCGCCAGCGGCTTATTATAAAACCTTTGGAAAGTTCTTTCCGAGGACCATCCTGCTCTGGCCAGAATATGGTCCATAGGCACATCCATTCGCCTAGCCGCCGACGTAGATGCAGCCCTGGTGGAATGAGATTTGTACACATTAGTATCGACTCCCGCGGACTTAAGCACCTGCTTGAGCCACCTTGAAATGGTTTGGCTCGTCACCTGACCATGAGGCTTCTTGTGGCTTATCCATAAGGCTTTTTCTCTCCCTCTTAAGTTATATGTTGTGTCTATGTAGTTGGCGAGATGGGTCTTGGCACACAACCGTGGGTCAGGTGAATATGCCCGGAACTCCATAACTGGAGGCGTGGTACCTGGTCTAGTTTGTTTGACCAGCCCCTGAATGTGAAATGTGATACAGTCCAATGACTCTGTCATGCTGTCCAGCCTCAGAAGGTGGAGGGACTGTACCCTTTGAGCTGACACTAGAGCCATGAGCATGACTGATTTCAGTGTAAGTTGTTCCAGAGTAAGTGACCTGGGTGGTGGCCATCCCCTAAGGTACGTCAGTACTATGCTGACATCCCAGATCTGAGTGTACCTAGGCCTAGGGGGATTGGTGTTAAAAATGCCCCTCATGATTTTGACCACTAGTGGATGGGACCCCAAAGTCAGTTGTCCTGCTGCTGGAACCAAATAAGCTGACAACGCACTCCTGGCTTATTAATGGCGCTGTAGCTGAGTCCTTCCCGATGTAATCCAAGCAGAAACTCCACAACACTGGTGGCTGTAGCTGTAGTGTAGGTAGTTCCTGTTTTGGAGCAATACCGTTCCCATTTTCTTATATTGGTCAGGTATTGTCTCCTGGTGGACTCCCGGTGAGATGCGGTCATCATGTTGATGGCGTCCTCAGACAGTCCCAGGCCCAGTAGAGGTCTTTTTAGAATCTGCAAGCCAGGAGATTGACTCTGTCATGGCACGGGTGACTAATGCCTGACACTGGGTGGATTAATAACTGTCGACTGCTGGGGAATTCCAACGGTGTTTCAACAGCCATGTCGAAAGCCACTGGGAACCATGGCTGTGTAGGCCAGTCAGGTATTATCAAGATTCCTGAAGCGGAATCCAATTGAATCTTGCGTAATACCCGACTGATGAGGCAGAAGGGAGGAAAAGCATAAAAGAACATTTTCCCCCAATGCAGCGAGAATGCATCAACTGCTGCTGCCTCAGGGTCTGGTTCCCAAGCGACATACGTTGGTACCTGGTGATTCAGCCTGGATGCAAATAGATCGATATCTGGTGTGCCATATTGCTTTGTAATTTCAGCAAACACTTTGGGATTTAACATCCATTCGATGTTATCATTAAATCTACGTGACCTGGTGTCTGCCACTGTATTTTGCTTACCTGGAAGGTAAGTTGCTGATAACCAAATATGCCTTTCAACACACCATTGCCAGATTAGGTTGGCCAAATTGTCACACGATATCGACTTTACACCACCCATGTGATTGATATAAGCCACCACCGTGGTATTATCTAGTTGCAACCGGACATGTGCATGATGCGTATTACATGAATATGCTTTTAACCCATAAAACGCACCCAACATTTCTAAATAGTTGATACCCCGTGTCTGTAGGCAAGATGATTCAAATTTACTCCATCTGCCCCCTGTGCTGGATTGCATGTTAGTTGCTCCCCAGCCCAAAGCACTGGCATCCGTTTGAATGGTTAATACTGGGTTGGTGATCATTATGGGACTGGAGCTGAGTCTTACATTCCTCGCCCACCATTGTAACTCTGGAATGGATTCAGCAGTTAAACTCATAGCTCGGTCAAAGTGACCTGAGTTTTGCTTTAGTGCATGCACTTTAGCTCTTTGCAAATTTTGATAGTGCAAAGGCCCAAATTGTACAGCTGGGAAAGCTGCTACCATTTTGCCAATAACTCTAGCTACTTCCCGTATGGTTGGCTGATGTTTATTCATGAGTTTGTTGCATGATAGCGCCAATTCTGATGCTTTCCCTTTGGGAGAGTTACAATCATGCGAACAGTATCTATCGTAAATCCAAGATAGTCCATGGCAGTGGACGGTGTAAGATTGGATTTTTCTGGATGTATGACAAACCCCAAAGTTTCAAACAAACGTTTGGTGGCTGCGACTGCCAAAATGGCTGTCTCCAAGGTTTTCCCTACTATTAAAATGTCGTCTAAATACGCCATGACTATATGCTTTTGTTTCCTCAATAATGCCAAGGCAGGTTTTAAGATTTTAGTGAACAACCTTGGAGCAGAGGTTAGCCCATTTGGTAAGGCTTTATATTGCCATAGCTGTTTCATCCAGATAAATTTTAAATATTTTCGATGGTCCTTGTGTATGGGTACTGAGTAGTAGGCATCTTTTAAATCAATGCTTGCTAGAAAGTACCCCCTAGAAACCAATAGTCTGGCTGTTTCAAAAGTATCCATCTTGAAATGTATATACCTGACAGACTTGTTCAAAGTAGTTAAGTCAATGATGATGCGTCGTCCACCATCTTTTTTTGATTTTAGTGAAAATATTAGACACAAATTCCAAAGGTTCATGTTTTGTTCTTTCAATGACACCTTTAGCTTGTAACCTCATCAGTTCAGCTTGACCCTCTTGTTTTTCCTTGACTGAGAGGGTGAATACCCTTTTGGGTATATGCTGAACTGGTGGAAAATCTTTATGGACAAAGTCAATTTTGTAGCCATGAACGCTGCTGAGTATATACTTGTCATTAGTGATGGATTCCCATGCATCCAAAAACAAGTGCAATCTCCCCCCTGTTAGCACAGAGCCCCTACTGCACATATGCTGAGAGGAACCAGACCCACCTACCTCCATGGTTATTGGTGCTTCTTCTGCCTCTTCGCTGGGTGATGAGGCGTCTGCTGGGCTGTAGAGGGTTGATGTTGATCTCGATGTTGTTGGGGGTGGCGCATTTTCCATGGGGTCCGCTCTGGGCCCTGGCCTAAAAAAGGCTTACGGGGAATGGTTGCGGACCCCGAGCTTTCACCAGTCCCATAGTGTGGTCGACGACTGGTGGACGCCATGGGGTACTGCCGCCTGGGTTTGTTGGGTCTGCTCGGTCCCAAACCTGCCCTCACGAGACCAAAGGTCTTGGATTCTTCTTCCAGGTCTTTCACCTTTTTTGGAAGGTCTTTCCCAAAGAGCAGAATAGGAGGTTCTGACCCGGTGTTTTGCAGAGTCCCGCAAATTTAGGGTTGAGGGCAGGCTTGATAATCTCCTTTCGCAAATTATTTATCTCATATTGAGTGGTGCACAGCAGAGCTAATGTGTCTTGCTGATTTGTGGAGATGTCTGCACCATCAATGGACCGAGCATAAGATGTTATTCCTGCAGTCAGGAATTTAAGGATCTTCTGGAGCTTCAACTCCAGGTTTCTGATGTTCTGCCCCAAATGTCCCCAAATTTGGCTATTGACAGCAGGTACATTCAAAGATGTACAATTTCCTGGGGCTGTATATAGTTGAAGAGCCTCATTGACCACTTGTTCTTGTAGGGGTTTTGAGGACAGGTGGTTAATGCTGGCTGCAAGTTTCGGCTCTAATGGCCGACCCGCTTGTGGAATGGCCACGTAGCGGTTGACCACACCCAGCAGCTCTTCCTGTTCCTGTACACCCTGCGTACTCCCGAAATCTTCAGCCAGTGACCCCTCTTCTTGACCAGCCCAGACCTGGTCGCCAATGCTGCCTTCAAAAGAAGGTGAAGCAATGGCCAGTGCCGTAAAAGGCACTGCGGGAGTGCCTGAACTCCCTTGGCGAGGCTGCTGCTGCTCTCTCAGCAGATCT
Source organism: Okamejei kenojei (assembly GCA_035221665.1). Taxonomy (NCBI): domain Eukaryota; kingdom Metazoa; phylum Chordata; class Chondrichthyes; order Rajiformes; family Rajidae; genus Okamejei; species Okamejei kenojei. Next base: position 113,668 of record CM069154.1, on the reverse strand, counting down.
CGCTGGAGCAATTGCTCCATAAGCCGTTCCATGCGGCTTAGGCGGCTGCCTGTGCTCTCGAGCGGTAAGGCATCTTCATCCGAAACGTCGGACACTACCGCCCGGTTCCGGCTGCAGGTACCTCCAGCCCGCTGCTCAGGCAGCAGTAGCGGTGCTGGGCTCGGCTCGGTAGTTATAACCGCCGCCTCTTGCCCCCCCTCCAAAGAGCATTCCTCAACGAAGGACGAACGGGGGCGAGCTGCAGACTTCTTTCCTCGGGCCTTGCTCATTCTTCCTGGAACACAAGACCACAGAGAGAAAGACACACGGCCACGGTAAACTTACCTGTCGGCCCGACTTTACAATTTGTAGCGGGAGCGCCTTGAACTCCCGTTCGTCGCGGTGCACTGCATGAACGCTAATGTCGCGCATGCGTGCTGGACGGGGTCTTCACGTAGTCACTCACGTGACTCCGAAGTAAAAGTCATGTCGGAACACACTCCAGCGATGAGTGATGTCTGCATCAAAGACTAGGATGTCAGGTTTACGACAGGCAGAAGCCATCACGGCACAGGGAGGGGGTACTGGGACTAAGAAAATAAAACGCGATAGACTGGAGATGCAGGAAGAAGAGAGGGGCCGAGAGGTCTTCAGCACCTTGCAGTGGAGAATGGCCCTCCCCACAGGAACAAGTAAGCCACCCCCATAGGCACGCAAAACATCACTGTCTGTGGAAACGGGCTCATTATTTCCTATCTTCCTGAACAGGCTTGTTGACATAACATTAGCAGCAGCCCCCATATCCACCTTAGCAGAGAAGGCCATGCCATTCACCGTGACTTGGACGGTCGGGTCCGTTATCAGAGCAGCTGCACCTCGCAAGGAAAACACACTCAGCTCGCTCTGAGAAGAGTCAGAGTCAGACGGGGGGAGTTCATCATGCTGGAGATGGGAACCAGATGCGGTATCATCACTTGTCAGGTAGTGAGATGGTTTCTGCTGTGGCTGTGCAGAGTTCCCATGCTGCCAAGAAATGGTTGGGCTTGTTGCAGAAATTACAGGTTTTCCCCAACGTCGGGCACACATTAGAACGGTGTGAAACAAAGTTACAATTCGGACATCGTTGAGGCGGTCTGAAGCCCGGCAGAGGGCTTGCCTTCTGTCGCCAGGGAGCATTGTACTGGCGACCAGCGAGACTGGCTGCGTGGACCACAGGGTCAGGTACAGCGGAGGAGACAACCTCAGCTAAACGAGAGACATGCAACGCCTCATTGAATGTCAGATCAGGCTTACGCAGCAGCTCAGAGCGCAGCTTATCATCCCGTAGACCAAAGACCAAGATGTCACGGGTCAAAGTATCAGGGGTCAGGACATGCAGGTCACATCGGCGAGCCAGTTGGCGCAGCGCGGCCATGAAATTGTCAATAGATTCCACAGGGTTTTGGCGTCGGGAGAACAGTTTGAAACGCTCTAAGATGTGGTTAGTGGGAAGGTCACACATCGCCGTAAATTTAGCAAGCAAACATACCGGGTCCTGGATACTCTCACCCTGTCCATAGATGAATGACTCCGATCGCTCAAGCGCTTCGGGACCAGCTAGATTCCTCCCTCCCTCTCCTTTCCCCTACCCTCAGTCACTCCCTCCCTCCATAACCCCTCTCCCCTCCCTACCCCTTCCTCTCCCTCTATCTAACTCCTCACCTCTCCCGTATCCCACCCCCACTCTCCTTCCTCACCTCCCCACTGCCCTCCTCTCCCTATCCACCACTCCCTATCTCCCCCACTCCCCCCTCCTCTCTCTCTATACCCCCTCCTCCCCCACTCTCCCTCCTCACCTCCACCACTTTCCCCTCCCTCTCCCCTCCCTACCCACCTCTTCTCCCTCTATCCCCCTGCTTCCCCCATTCCTCACCTCCCCCCAAACCCACCCCCACTATGAAAATCGCACTTTATTTTTGTAAATTAAACCTCTCCCCTAACTTACCCCCCTCCCCCAATGAAAATCACGATTTCTTCTTGTAAATGAAACCTCCCCCCTAGAATTTGATAAAAACGCATTTTTTAAAGTGAATAAGTATCGGGACGCCATTATGATGTCATGGTGACATCATACGCTGCTAATGGGCAGTGCATGTGGAAGTGATTTTTGTCAAAATGTTTTTCGTAAAATTTAAAATGTGAATAATGTAAAATATAGCAACAATCTGAACAAAACTTGCCACATCACACCGCAAGACAATGGTGAGTAAGGTGGGCCAAAATTTGTAACGCTATCGTGTGCCGTTTTGGCGTATTTTCAGGATCACATACACATACACACATACAAACAAACAAGATGAGAGTTTTAGTAATATATAGATATCATTAAGGTGCAAAGAGTGCAGAAAAGCCTCATAAGAATGTTGGCAGGACTTCAGGGCCTGAGCTACAAGGAGAGGTTGTGCAGCTTTGAACTTTATTCCTTGGAGCGCAGCAGGCAAACGGGTGATCTTATAGCTGAAGAAGGGTCTCGACCCGAAACGTCGCCTATCTCCTTCGCTCCTTAGATGCTGCTGCACCCACTGAGTTTCTCCAGCTTTTTGTGTACCCTCGATCTTATAGAGATGTTTTGGATTGTGAGGGTGAAAACAGTCTTGAATACAGGGGCAATGTTTTTACACGGAGGATGGTTTGTGTATTTTCCAGTGTCTGGAATACTTTGCCTGGGGTGGTGGTGTGTTTACGAGGCATCCAAAAAGCACTGGATATACTTGATCAGGCCCCAGAGATTTATTTAGCTTCGTACGTCTCACCTCCTCTGTTGTAATGCAGAAGATCCCCAACTCACCGACTTAATGTCCAAGTTCCTTATGGGCCTGTCCCACTTACGCAACTTTTTAGGCGACTACAGGAGGCTATGAGGTTGCCACAAGGTCGCCACATGTTCATCGGAGTTTGCCAGGGTATCGCATGCATGTTGGTGAGTAGTTCCCGCATTCTCGTAACTAGTCGCTGCTTCATTCTGGTCGCCGCTAGTTTTTCAACACCATGGAGTGTAGCGAGAATTCTCGTGACGTAGGCGCAGTGGTAGTGGGTTGCCAGGAGGTCGTAGGTTGTCGTAGGTTGTCGTAGGTTGTCGCCGGTGCTGACCAGTGAATTTCATTGGCTCAGTGGGAAAATAAAACGTAAACAGTAGTTTTCAGAACCAAGGATAACTGATCAGTAATGTTAATGTCCGCCGAGCTTCACAGCCGTGTATCTCTGGCTTCTTAAAAGTTGTCTCACTCCATCTCCCCCATTCTATCCCCCACTCCTGCCCCTCTCCCCTCACTTTTATAGGACTTACGTGATCCTTCCCGTTCACTGTGCTTTCACCATCTTAATTACAGCGGCAACCTTCCTGTTCATTGTGGTGTGTGTCTGTATCACATTGGCTTTGCACCGTGTGCATTTAATTCAGACAGTGCTCCCCCCGCTTGCCCTGTCCCCTGCCTGCTTAACTGACTGGTGAACAAAGTTGTATGTGTGTGTGTGTGTGTGTGTGTGTGTGTGTGTGTGTGTGTGTGTGTGTGTGTGTGTGTGTGTGTGTGTGTGTGTGTGTGTGGGTGTGCGTGCGTGTGTGCGTGTGTGCGTGCGTGCGTGCGTGCGTGTGTGTTCCACTCTGACGTCGCCGTTCCACTCGCCGGATTTTCAGCGACCTGCTACGACTTGACTGTCGCTGGCAGTCATCTGAAAAATCGCCCATAAGTCCTCATATCTTCCTCTATGGTAAAAGCAGTAGTGAAATATTCATTCAGGATCTTCTCTATTCTCTGCCATAATGTCCATATTCTCTACATAATATTCATATTCTCCAACCATATCGATATTCTCTCCCATAATATCCATATTCTCTTCCATCTCTCGACTCCACAGTCAAAAAGGCACAACAGAGGATGTACTTCTTGCGACAGCTGAGAAAGCACAATCTGCCACAGGCAATGATGGTCCAATTCTACACGGCCATCGTAGAGTCTGTCCTCACCTTCTCCATCATGGTCTGGTTTGGCTCAGCCACCAAGCACGACACCTGGAGGCTGCAGCGAATCGTCCAACCAGCAGAGAAGGTTATTGGCTACAACCTTCCCTCCATTGACGAACTGTACACTGCAAGGGCCAGGAAGCGAGTGGATAAGATCATCTCTGACCCCTCTCACCCTGGTCACAAACTCTTTGAATCACTTCCGCCTTCCACAATCCGGAAGGCGACTCCGGACTGTCAAAGCTGCCACAGCCAGACATAAAAACTGCTTTTTTCCACGAGTAGTTACTTTACTCAACAGCCAAAAATCTATAGCCTCCCTTTGACCTGGTATTTTATTGAATTCACATGTTTAATCAATAATGTTGTATTGTTAATGTTTAGTGTTCTATGTGTCATTCCTAACTGTCACTGTATGTCATGTTGTTACTTGTGGGCAGAGCACCAAGGCAAATTCCTTGTATGTAAAAACTTGGCCATTAAACTTATTCATTCATTCATTCATTCATTCATTCATTCATTCATTCGTTCATTCATTCATTCATAATATTCATATTCTCTCCCATGATACCCATATTCTCTGCCATAATATCCATATTCTCTCCCATAAAATCCCTGCCAAATCTCTCTGAATATTCCTTAATCTTCTTTGCTAGGCCTGGCTCCTGATCTCCAGACCCTTCGTAAGTATTCCTTTATTCCCTTATACATCTCCAGGGATTGATCATCTCAGCTGCTTGTCCTTGACCTATGTCTCCTTTTTCCTGACCAGTCTCAATATCATCCAGGGTTCTGCACTCTTACTGCCTTGCCCTTCACTCCAACAGGAAGGTGTAAACCTGCCTCCACCTCCACTGTGTCTGTGTCTACATGAGGAATTTGTGTGTACATGTGTAAGTTGTGGATATGCATTTGCCACACATGTGTGTGAGATAGTATATGTATGTGAGAAGAGTGTGGGTGTGTCATAAAGAGACGCAGTGTGAGAGAGTTGAGGGCAGCAGATGATGCAGAACCACCAGAACAAAAAGAAGAAAGCATTTGCCAAGTTCAAACACATCTAACGCATTCCAAAGTGAGATCATGTCATGGGAGGAGACCACAAACCTTTATACATTCTCCTTTTTTCCCCATAAATTGCCCGGTAAATAACGTGCTGTCAATTTTGAAGATGGATGTTTTTTACAATTTTAAAATATGATTGAAATCCCAATAATACTTGAAAATAATTGTGATTTTTTTCAATATATGTCCAGAAGCTGGCATCAGCTAATATGTTGAGAAAGACAAATAATACTAGGAAGAGACAATAAAAATGAATGTATATGCGCTTAGAATACAGATATGAGAGAGACAGATAGAATGCGAGAGATACAGGGAGGGATACAGAGAGACATAGAATGGGAGAGACAGAGATACAGAGAGACAGATATAATGGGATAGGTACAGAGTGATAAAATGAGACAGAATGAGAGAGATACAGACAAACATAGATAGAAAGAGAGATAGAGAGAGGGTTAGAAAGACAGAGAGATAGACAACAGCAAATATTTCTCCTGTGCTTATCATTATTGCTGTGTGGCTGTGTTGACTACTTTGACCTTAAAGGTCAAACAGCAGAGATCGACCCCGAGCACAAACATTCCCTCTGGCATGAAGAGTGAACGTGGTTTCAGCCAATCAGGAGCTGATGCTTCACTAACGGCAGTTTAACTTTATTTCATTATTCAGGTTTGGAACATTTCCAACAGTTCCCCCGACGTGGCTTTGGAAAGTTGGTTCCACCCATTTGGGCTTGTGAAGAATCTTCTGGGATATCCTCTCTCAAGGGGCTATAATAACCAACTTCTTATGAAAATCTGTTTAAAACAATATTGGAAGAAGCTTATTTGTCAGACGTGTGTTGCCTTCTGCTTTCCTATGAATTGTCACCATTTAGTTATCAACCTACTTCTGGAAATTGATATCTTAAAGGATCTTGACCCAGAAAGGTTGCCCTCAAGGCAACATGAAGCTGGAATCAAAGCCTTACGATGTTATCCATCTTCTTGTGAAAGGGTAATTAGTTCCCCTGAAGCACTGCACCAACACAAGTGCAGATCCAGAGCAGCTAATTGGCAATCCCAAGGGTGAGACTGATCAGCAACAGGGTTTCAGAGACCCTTAAAGACCGTTCTTCATGCTGGAGTTAAAGTGATAGATGATTAACCAAGCTGGTTTGAGGCTGCTCATACTTAGCACTTTCCATGGAACCTTGTGAAGAAATTAACAGATTGAAGCAGGAAATAAACTATTGAATTTGTGAAAATTATCACAGCCAACATTCATGTAACGTAATCCTCTGGTGACATCTTCAGCCGAATGGGTTTAGGACAGTTACTTTTATAGACAGTTCCATTAAAGCATGGGTTTGTAGTGTGCCATGTTTCCGGCCTGTCCATTACCCTGCTCAGCAACTGTTTGACAATCAGGACAGTAAGTGTTAATGATAGACACAAAAATCTGCACATGCTGGAATCTTAAGCAAAGAAAAGTGCTGGAGGAAATCCCCAGGACAGGCAGCATCTGCGGAGGTAATGGGATGAATATTAATGTATTAAATAGTATCAGCAATAACTTCCATTTACTTTTAATAGGTTTAGCTGAATGGTGGGAAAGTTCTGAATTATCTGGTTGTTTGCGAAATACTAATTTTCATGAAGCCTTCATAACATACACTGCACATCTAAAAATGTGACACGTTATGGTCCGGATATTAGCATGTTCACATGGACATAAAAAGCAGATAAATTATTATTATTGGAATGGTAAGTAATTAAAATTTCAAAGTCTGCAGTGAAAATAATGCAACTGTTTTAAGTGCAAACACCAACACTTTCAAGAAAGAATAATCAGTGTCAGTATAGAGGGGCAGGTTACAACATCTGGGATTACATTTGTGTCATCATGACTGTGCAGCCAAGTACTAATCCAGCTCCATCCACAAATTTGCAGATATCACCATCGTTAGCGGGCCAGATGTCGAACGATGACAAGAAGGAATACAGGAATGAGTCTATGAATCTTGTAACTTGGTGCCAAGGTAACAATGTCAACATACAAAGGACATTTTGATTGACTTCAGGAAGTGAACAAGTTGCACACCCTGGTATACTTTGATAATAGACAATGGACAATAGACAATAGGCGCAGGAGTAGGCCATTCAGCCCTTCAAATCAGCACCGCCATTCAATGTGATCATGGCTGATGGCACTGAAGTAGAGATGGTTGAAAGCTTCAAGTTCCTAGGAATACATATCACCAGCAATTTGTCCTGGACCAGCCACATCAAAGCTATAGTCAACAACTTCCTTAGAAGGCTTAGGAAGTTTGTCATATCCTCAACAACCTTCGCCACCTTCTATAGATGCTCAGTACAAAGCATTTAATTGGGATGTATCATTGCCTAGTTTGGGAACGGCTCCATTCAAGACCACAGGAAATTGGATAGTTGTAGACGTAGCCCAGACCATCATGTAAACCAACCTCCAATCTCACCCAGTCACTCCTTCTTCTCCCCTCTCCCCTCTCCCTTCAGACTCCCTAAACTGAGGCCACCATATGTTAAAGGGTTAATGGGCCAAGTAAAGACATTGCACAGGCTCCAGGTGGAGAAATTTGAGATTGCTGTACTTAGAACATAGAAGGTGGGATTTTGATAGCAAGGTGATCACTGTAACCGGTTTAAATTAGGTAAAGAGAAGGAAGTGGTTTCCATTAATAGATGGTTGAAGGACCAGGGGAAACAGACAGAACATTTTGAGAAAAAGTACAATGTGTAGAAGAAGTTTTATATAGAACAGCAATAAGTGAGTTCTGTATTTCAACTGCGCATGCCCAGGTCATGGGTCATTCGGGATAAACATTCTCGCCAGCTGAGCTACTGTGGTGTACGGACCTGCGTATTCATTTCAATGAGATTTATAAATAAATTTATCCGTCAAATATGTCAGCGGTAGGCCACAGCGTACTGCAGGCTGCACTAATCCACAATTGTATCTATTTAAATTATTGACTCAATGCAGCACCAGCCGTGAAGACGCAGGAATGCCTGGAACAAACCTGTTGATTATCAAATCTCTGGCATTAGCCCGAGTCACAGCCATTCAAATTCGATATTGATTTACACGAATTACAAGTTGTGTGGTTAACCAATTTGGGACAGTCCTTACATCCTTATCTAAACAACCTTCCTGGATGGAAGGGAACAAGGAGAATGTGCTGTGGGGGGGGGGGGGGGGGGGGGGGGGGGGGGTAGGTTAGAAAGTTCAGATTGGATTCGAACAGGCTGGTTAAACTTTCGAGGTGGGTTGGCTTAAATAAAGAATGCTGTCACTTTAACCTCTGGGGTCGGTTCCAGTCTGTCAGGGCACACAGTTGGGAGCCGGGTCCGGGTGACCGGCGGTGATAATTATGAGAATTTGCAGCCATTTGAAGCGCAGCCAAACTTGAGGCTTCACTCAGGAGTGGGTCGCAGCTCCCCAGCTGACGGGACCTGTTCTCACTCTCTTTGAAGGAGGCGTCTCCCGCCCCAGTGAGTGGGCAAATGCAGAGCCAACCCGTAATATGTGTGGGAGCATTTTCTCAGTCAGACTTTTTCGACAGTTGGGGTGGGGAATCTCGGAGAGAGAGAGAGAGCTGGCGATGCTACACAGACAGAACAGTTTAATAATGACCCATTAAATTCCACCCTTCGGCCACTCGGCAACCTGGGTTGATCTGATCTGACAGCCCTCTCGCGAGCTCGCTGCGTGCCCGATCACAGAGCCTCCACAAAACCTTTGGGCTTTCGGTAACACCTGCACAAAGGGCCTCTGCTAACAAGGGCTGGTGAACTGCGCTGGTCAACGTGCACTGGGCGAGATGGCTGGGGGAAATGCATCGCAATCACCGCACAGAACAGAACAGACCCTCCACTCAATCTATCCAATACTAAAGGGCAGGCATTTCCCAGTTAAGCTGAAAGCAATCACAAACCCCCTGCTGGACCATCTGCAGTTTGCATATCGGGCCAATAGATCTGTGGATGACGCAGTCAACCTGGGCCTGCACTTCATCCAACAGCACCTTGACCACCAGGGGACCTATGCGAGAATCCTGTTTGGTGATTTTAGCTCTGCATTCAACACCATTGTGCCAGAGCTACTACACTCCAAACTTTCCGAGTTGACTCTGCCTGAACCCCTCAGTCAGTGGATCACCAACTTCCTGACAGACAGGAAGCAGCATGTGAGGCTGGGAAAGCACATCACGGACCCGCAAACGCTCAGCATAGGAGCACCGCAAGGCTGCGTACTCTCCCCTCCCCTCTACTCTCCCTACACCAACGACTGCACCAACACACACACCTCTGTCAAGCTTCTCAAGTTTGCAGACGACACAACCCTGATTGGACTGATCCAGGACGGGGAGGAATCTGCCTGCAGACAAGAAGTGTCACAGCTGGCGTCCTGGTGCCATCGCAACAACCTGGAGCTCAATGCTCTTAAGACAGTGGAATTGATTTTAGACTTTAGGATAGCTCCCCCTCCACTCACCCCACTCACCATCAACAACACCACAGTCACATCTGTGGAGCCTTTTAAGTTCCTGGGAACCATCATCTCCAAGGACCTTAAGTAGGGGGCTACCATCGACTCCACAGTCAAAAAGGCACAACAGAGGATGTACTTCCTGCAGCAGCTGAGGAAGCACAATCTTCCACAGGCAATGATGGTCCAATTCCACACGGCCATCGTAGAGTCTGTCCTCACCTTCTCCATCATGGTCTGGTTTGGCTCGGCCACCAAGCACGACACCTGGTGGCTGCAGCGAATCATCTAATCAGCAGAGAAGGTTATTGGCTGCAACCTTCTCTCCATTGATGAACTGTACACTGCAAGGGCCAGGAAGCGAGCGGGCAAGATCATCTCTGACCCCTCTCACCCTGGCCACAAACTCTTTGAATCACTTCCCTCTGGAAGGCGACTCCGGATTGTCAAAGCTGCCACAGCCAGACATAAAAAAAGTTTTTATCCACGAGTATACACAAAAGGCTGGGGAAACTCAGCGGGTGCAGCAGCATCTAAGGAGCGAAGGAGATAGGCGACGTTTCAGGTCGAGATCCTTCGTCAGACTGGTCAGGGATTATAGGCGACGTTTCGGGTCGAGACCCTTCTTCAGACTGGTCAGGGAGTAGTTGCTCTACTCGACTACTATTCCTTTATCCACGAGTAGTTGCTCTAAAATCTGTAGCCTCCCTTTGATCTGGTATATTGTTGGCTCACATGCTTGATCAATGGTGTTTTATCATTAATGTTTTATGATTATTAATGTTTAGTGTTTTCTGAGTCATTCGTAATTGTCACTGTATGTGACAATTGCCACTTGTGGGCGGAGCACCAAGGCAAATTCCTTGTATGTGAATACTTGGCCAATAAACTTTACAATTTTTACATTTTTGCCTTCAGGTTTAAGGAGTCTGGGAGTTAAGGATTCTGGGAGTTAAGGATTCAGTATTTATTAGTAAAGTTTAAAGGATAAGTTTTTGTGTTTTTTAATATTTAATACAGAGTAATTTGGGAGTAAGATATGTCAGTAGAGATCGGCCCCATGGTTTGCTCAACCTGCAACATGTGGGAGATCAGGGAGATGGACGGTGTCCCTGGTGACTATGTTTGCAGGAAGTATGTCCAGCTGCGGCTCCTGGCAGACCGCATTGAACGATTGGAACTGCGGCTGGATTCATATTGGAGCATCCACGATGCAGAGAAAGTCGTGGATAGCACGTACAGTGAGTTGGTCACACCGCAGGCAAAAGGTAAGAGGACAAAAAGGGAACGAGTGGCCAATAGCCAGCAAAGCAGTAGGCAGGTAGTGCAGGAGTCCCCTGCGGTCATCTCCCTCCTAAACAGGTATACCACTTTGGATACTGTTGAGATAGATGGCTCATCAGGGGAATGCAGCAGCAGCCAAGTTCATGGCACCATAGGTGGCTCTGCAGCACACGAGGGCGGGAAAAAGAGGGGAAGGGCAATAGCAATAGGGATTCAATTGTCAGGGGAATAGATAGGCATTTCTGCGGCCGCAAACGAGACTCCAGGATGGTATGTTGCCTCCCTGGTGCAAGGGTTAGGGATGTAACTGAACGGCTGCAGAACATTCTGGAGGGGGAGGGTGAACAGCCAGTTGTCATGGTGCATATTGGCACCAACGATATAGGTAAAAAAAGGGATGAGGTCCTACAACGTGAATTTAGGGAGCTAGGAGATAAACTTAAAAGTAGGACCTCAAAGGTAGTAATCTCCGGATTACTACCAGTACCACGGGCTAGTCAGAGTAGAAATAGGAGGATATTGCAGATGAATACGTGGCTTGAAAAATGGTGCAAGGGGGAAGGATTCAAATTTTTAGGGCACCCGGGACCAGTTCTGGGGGAGGTGGGACCAGTACAAACAGGACGGTCTGCACCTGGGCTGGAATGGAACCAATGTTCTTGGGGGGGTGTTTGCTAGTGCTGTCGGGGAGGATTTAAACTAATGTGGCAGGGGGATGGGTACAAGAGCAGAGAGGCAGGTGGGTGTAAAATGAGGGTAGAAGCATTAGGGAGCAAGCTGAAAAGTAAAAGTGGCAGGCAGACAAAACCAGGGCAAAAATCAAAACGGGCCACTTTTCAACATAATTGTATAAGGGGTAAGAGCGTTGTAAAAACAAGCCTGAAGCCTTTGTGTCTCAATGCAAGGAGTATTCGTAATAAGGTGGACGAGTTGAACGTGCAGATAGCTATTAATGATTATGATATAGTTGGGATCACAGAGACATGGCTCCAGGGTGACGTAGGCTGGGAGCTGAACATCCAGGGATATTCAATATTCATGAGGGATAGAGAGAAAGGAAAAGGAGGTGGGGTAGCATTGCTGGTTAGAGAGGAGATTAATGCAATGGAAAGGAAGGACATTAGCTTGGAGGATGTGGAATCGGTATGGGTAGAGCTACAAAACACTAAGGGGCAGAAAACGCTGGTGGGTGTTGTGTACAGGCCACCTAACAGTAGCAGTGAAGTTGGGGATGGTATCAAACAGGAAATTAGAAATGCGTGCGACAATGGCAAAACAGTTATAATGGGTGACTTCAATTTACATATAGATTGGGTGAATCAAATTGCTGAGGAAGAGGATTTTTTGGAATGTATGCGGGATAGTTATCTAAATCAACATGTAGAGGAACCAACGAGCGAGCAGGCTATTTTAGACTGAGTTTTGAGTAATGAGGAAGGGAGAGTTAGCGGTCTTGTTGTACGTGCCCCCTTGGGCAAGAGTGACCATAATATGGTTGAGTTCTTCATTAGGATCGAGAGTACATTGTTAATTCACAAACAATGGTTCTGAACTTAAAGAAAGGTAACTTTGAGGGTATGAGACGTGAATTGGCCAAGATTGACTGGCAATTAATTCTAAAAGGGTTGACGGTGGATATACAATGGAAGACATTTAAAGACTGCATGGATGAACTACAAAAATTGTTCATCCCAGTTTGGCAAAAGAATAAATCGGGGAAGGTAGTGGATAACAAGGGAAATCAGGGATAGTATCAAAGCAAAGGATGATGCGTACAAAGTAGCCAGAAAAAGCAGCATACCAGAGGACTGGGAGAAATTCAGAGACCAGCAGAGGAGGACAAAGGGCTTAATTAGGAAAGGAAAAATAGATTAAGAAAGAAAACTGGCAGGGAACATAAAAACTGACTACAAAAGTTTTTATAGATATGTGAAGAGAAAGAGATTAGTTAAAACAAATGTAGGTCCCTTGCAGTCAGAAACAGGTGAGTTGATCATGGGGAACAAGGATATGGCGGACCTATTGAATAACTACTTTGGTTCCGTCTTCACTAAGGAAGACATAAATAATCTTCCGGAAATAGCAGGGGACCGCGGGTCAAAGGAGGAATCGAGTGAAATACAGGTTAGTCGGGAAGTGGTGTTGGGTAAATTGAATGGATTAAAGGCCGATAAATCCCCAGGGCCAGATAGGCTGCATCCCAGAGTACTTAAGTAAGTAGCTCAGAAAATAGTGGATGCATTAGTGATAATCTTTCAAAACTCTTTAGATTCTGGAGTAGTTCCTGAGGATTGGCGGGTAGCAAACGTAACCCCTCTTTTTAAGAAGGGAGAGAGAGAGAAAATGGGGAATTATAGACCAGTTAGTCTAACATCGGTAGTGGGGAAACTGCTAGAGTCAGTTATTAAAGATGGGATAGCAGCACATTTGGAAAGTGGTGAAATCATTGGACAAAGTCAGCATGGATTTACGAAAGGTAAATCATGTCTGACGAATCTTGTGGAATTTTTCGAGGATGTAACTAGTAGCATGGATAAGGGAGAACCAGTGGATGTGGTATATCTGGACTACCAGAAGGCTTTCGACAAGGTCCCACATAAGAGATTAGTATACAAACTTAAAACATACGGCATTGGGGGTTCGGTATTGATGTGGATAGAGAACTGGCTGGCAAACAGGAAGCAAAGAGTAGCAGTAAACGGATCCTTTTCACAATGGCAGGCAGTGACTAGTGGGGTACCGCAGGGCTCAGTGCTGGGACCCCAGCTATTTACAATATATATTAATGATCTGGATGAGGGAATTGAAGGCAATATCTCCAAGTTTGCGGATGACACTAAGCTGGGGGGCAGTGTTAGCTGTGAGGAGGATGCTAGGAGACTGCAAGGTGACTTGGATAGGCTGGGTGAGTGGGCAAATGTTTGGCAGATGCAGTATAATGTGGATAAATGTGAGGTTATCCACTTTGGTGGCAAAAACAGGAAAGCAGACTATTATCTAAATGGTGGCCGATTAGGAAAAGGGGAGATGCAGCGAGACCTGGGTGTCATGGTACACCAGTGATTGAAAGTAAGCATGCAGGTGCAGCAGGCAGTGAAGAAAGCGAATGGTATGTTAGCTTTCATAGCAAAAGGATTTGAGTATAGGAGCAGGGAGGTTCTACTTCAGTTGTATAGGGTCTTGGTGAGATCACACCTGGAGTATTGCGTACAGTTCTGGTCTCCAAATCTGAGGAAGGACATTATGCCATTGAGGGACTGCAGAGAAGGTTCATCAGACTGATTCCTGGGATGTCAGGGCTGTCTTATGAAGAAAGACTGGATAGACTCGGTTTATACTCTCTAGAATTTAGGAGATTGATAGGGGATCTTATAGAAACTTACAAAATTCTTAAGGGGTTGGACAGGCTAGATGCAGGAAGATTGTTCCCAATGTTGGGGAAGTCCAGGACAAGGGGTCACAGCTTAAGGATAAGGGGTTAAATCCTTTAAGACCGAGATGATAAAGACTTTTTTCAGACAGAGAGTGGTGAGTCTCTGGAACTCTCTGCCACAGAGGGTAGTTGAGGACAGTTCATTGGCTATATTTAAGAGGGAGTTAGATGTCCCTTGTGGCTAAGGGGATCAGAGGGTATGGAGAGAAGGCAGGTACAGGATACTGAGTTGGATGATCAGCCATGATCATATTGAATGGCGGTGCAGGCTCGAAGGGCCGAATGTTCTACTCCTGCACCTAATTTCTATGTTTCTATGTTTCTATGTTATTTACTTACTTACTTACTTACTTACTTACTTACTTACTTACTTACTTAAATGGCTTATATCGGATTGGCGGCTCCTTCTCAGGGCCAACCCTGTACTCAGTTTTCCTCGGAGATTAATCTTTGCCTTAACGGTACATTCACACCGGCCTGTAGGTAAAGCATCAGCCCACATCACACTGATACAGTCGCTGCCTGCCTCAGATTAAATATATTTTTACACATAAATTACGAATAAAGATAAGAAAATGTTTCAAACACAAGTAATATTTTCTTATTCCAGTAGCAAACACATTAAGGATTAAATGAAAATAATAAATCATTTAACTTTTTGAATATGTCATACTTGCAGATTAATGAAGTGAACTAGAATTGGGACTGTGTGTGTGTAAGTCGTGTGTGAACAGCAGAACAAGAAAGGAAGCTATTGAGTTGACAGAATCCTAGATTAATTCCTTGGTGGAATAGTTAATAATTTATACACAGTTGCGTTCGCTTTTAAAAAATCCCGAATGACCTTTGACAAATCCCATGATTCCTTGCGTTTATCGAAATATCAAACGCGTATTAACTGAAACTCTTCATGAACATATTGGAAATACTAGGGTTTTCAGAAAGGAATCAGATTGGCAGCTGAAGGAAAGTAATTCACAAGGCAATGGGAAAGAGCAAGCAAACCAGCTGAACTAATCCAAAGATAACTGACGCTTTCATGGGCCGTGGTCTCCTGTCGTAACAACTTTACAATCCTACGATTCTTTACTGTTTCCTTCATTGTGTCATTTGCAGAAATACTGTTTTGCATTATCATATTTTGATAAATAAACCAATTAATGGTCCTAGTTTGCTGAAGCTATAAATAATTAAAAAATCTTCTGTCACATATCGGCGAAGGAAGAAGCCTGTTGCTCGGTCTGTAGTGAGACAGATAAACGTGTTCCATCATGCCAGAATTCCAGGCGTTTCAACAGCTGCCGGAACATTCCATCTCTCACAGAATCTTAAGTAGTCAAAAACCAAGTGTCGGCATATTGTCGACAATTATAATCCCTCTTTTGTGCTCTTCACAAGCCACGACTTGCAATGAAGGGAACAAGATTTTTTTAAGTCCATCAACTGAGTATTGCTTTTCCCTTTTTCTATCCAGAGCAGTCAGCTCAAAGTTTCAACATTTCAGGTCCTGTTTTTGGAGAGGGAGAAAACAAGTCGACTCATTTCAACTAATCCAAAATATACATTCATTTCATCTTTCCTTATAAATATAACCACCTTTACCTTCTATTCATTGCAAAGATACAAAGATAACTGGAGGGGCAGGTAGTGTAGAGAAAGCAGGGACTGCAAAATAACTTAGACAGGTTGGGAGAGTGGGCAGAGAAGTGACAGATAGATTCCAAGTGCAATCATGCACTTTGGTTGAAGGAATAAAGGTGTGGACTATTTTCTAAATGGGGGGAGAATTACAAAACTGGAGGTGCAAAGCGAATTGGGAGTGCCGGTGCAGGATTCACAAAAGGTTAATGTGCAAGTAAAATTTGTAATATGGAAGCTATATACAATGTTAGCATTTATTTTGAGAGATGTAGAATATAGAAACAGGGATGTAATGCTGGCTTTATCAGGCACTGATCAGAATGCATTTGGAGAACTGTAAGCGGTTTTGGACCCCATATCTGAGGAAAGATGTGCTGCCATTGGAAAGGGTCCAGAGGAGATTTACGAGAACGATCCCAGGAATGAGTGGGTTAACATACGATGTGCGTTTAATGGCACTGGGCCTGTTCTCGCTGGAGTTTAGAAGGATGAGGGGACACCTCATTGAAACTTACCAAGTAATGAAATGCCTGGATAGAGTGGGTAAGAAGAGGATGTTTCCACTAGTGGAAGAGTTGAGGACCACAGGGCACAGCCTCAGAATAAAAGAATGTACCATTATAAAGGAGATGAGGAGGAATTTATTTAGCAACAGTAATTAATGAATCCACGGAACTCATTGCCACAGACAGCTGTGGAGGCCAAGTCATTGGTTATTTTTAAGGTGGAGATTGACAGATTTTTGATTAGTACGGTGTCATAAGATCATGTGATAGGAGTAGAATTAGGCCATTCAGCCCATCAAGTCTATTCGGCCATTCAATCATGGCTGATCTATCTGCTTCTGCTTCTGCTTCTGTCCCAATCTCTTTGGTGCTAAGTGACTGCCCAGCTCACACTGGTGATGCCCAGTCACACTGGCAATGCCCGGCTCACAGTGGCAATGCCCGGCTCACAGTGGCAATGCCCGGCTCACACTGGCAATGCCCAGTCACAGTCACACTGACAATGCCCAGCACACACTGACAATGCCCAGCTCACACTGGCAATGCCCAGCTCACACTGGCAATGCCCAGCTCACACTGGCAAATGCCCAGCTCAAACAAAGCAGAGGCCAGGCCAACATCACCACTCCACTTCCTCCGAGAGTCACAGGTCAACAATCAACCCTGTTGTGTTGCTGACGTCAGTGTTTAGGATGTTGGCCTGATACCAAGCTCTGAATCAGAAAGCACTGCACTCATCCGCTGGAGATGGGTCATAAGGTCATATGTGATAGGAATAGAATTAGGCCATTTGGCCCATCACTTCAACTCCGCCATTCATTCATGGCTGATCTATCTCTCCCTCCTAACCCTATTCTCCTGCCTTCTCCCCATAACTCCTGACACCTACACTAATCAAGAATGTATCTATCTCTGCCTTAAAAATATCCACTGACTTGGCCTCCACAGCCTTCTAGGGCATTGAATTCCACAGATTCACCACCCTCTGAATAAAGAAATTTCTCCCATCCCCTTCCTAAAAGAACGTCTTTTAATTCTGAGGCTGTGCTCTTGAGTCCTAGACTCTCCCACTAGTGGAAACATCCTCTCCACATCCACTCTATCCAGGCCTTTCACTATTCCGTATGTTCAAATGAGGTCCCCCCCATTCTTCTAAACTCCAGCAAGTACAGGCTAAGTGCCGACAAACGCTCATCATAGGTTAACCTAGTAATTCCTGGGATCAACAGCTCCATCTCCGCCTGTAGTCCTCAGCCCAAGAGCATGAATGCTCCCCATTACACTCTGTGCCCCCCCCACCCTTTCTCTCCTTCCAATTTGCCTCTGCTCCTCCTATTTTTGATCCCCTTCCCATTCTACCCCCAAGCCTCCATCACCCATTTTTATCCCGCTCCCCCTTCTGGTTCCACCCATCTAATACTGTTACATTCCATTCACCCCCCCCCCCCCCACATCCCCCACTCCCCCACCACCACCCCATCCAAGCCCCCCATCCAAACCCACCCCACCCTCACCCCATCCCAAACCTTTTCACACAGGGAGTTGTGAATCTGTGAAATTCTCTCCCTAAGAAGGCAGTGGAGGCCAATTCACTGGATGCGTTTAGATCAAGCTCTTAAAGATAGTGGAGTCAAGGGATATGGGAAGAAGGCAGGAACGGGGTACTGATTGTGGATGATCAGCCATGATCACAATGAATGACGGTGCGGGCTCAAAGGGCCGATTGGCCTACTTCTGCAACTATTGTCTATTGTCTATTGGTAGGCTGATCCAGAGGTTAAAATATATGGAATTATCAGTGACTTGGTGGTGTGGATTCACAACTGGTTTACTGACTTGCTGGTGTGGATTCACAACTGGTCGGCTGCACAAACCACTTCTATGCCACTCCAACTCGGCTGTGAGTGAGTGAAGACATTTCTCTCGCAGCCATCGTGGGTCAAAGGGCTGTACTTTTCTATGTTCTATTATACTCATTTGGATGTGAATAGAGATGACATGCTTAGTAAGTTTTCAAATTATGCTAAAATTTATGGTCGAGCAAGCCCTGACCACGGGTGAACGAAGGAGTGAACTTTATCTCCTTCCATCACTGTGAGGAATGTTGATCCCACTGTGATGGATGTTTATGTTAAACTCTATCATGTATTGTGTTCTTTTCACTTGTATGGCTGTATGGTAACTCAAATGTCACTGTACCATAATTGGTGCATGTGACAATAAATGTGAACTTGAACTTGGAAAGACAAACAGGGCAAGACTTAGACAGTAAATGGTAGGGCACTGGGTAAAAAATGACCTGCCTCATGGAATGTGAAGCAGTAAAACAATGGAGCCGAGGTGTTTTGCTTCTTGCCCTTTCACTGTCCATGTCTGGGCAAGGTGCGACATGCCTGGATGATTTGCTGCAGTTTTTGTAATCTTATCTTCAAGGCTGATCTTTAACAGCAGGTGGTAATAGATTAGTCATTTATTTCTCTCTCCCTGCCTCAGGCAGCCAACCTCATACACATTTAATGTGAAGAACTTTACTCAAGATACCTGAAGCCTTGCCACACCACTAAAATGGGGGAAGGACATGGAGATGAAGTGGCCCATGCTCAGGGGCCGCAGAACGTTTGTGAAAGTGGGCGGATGTAGCCCCCCCCCCCCGGTTCCGCGGCCCATGCTGTACTTCCTTACCTAAGGCTTAAGTAGCTTGAAAAGAGGAGAGGGTACACAAAATGCTGGAGAAACTCAGCGGGTGCAGCAGCATCTATGGAGCGAAGGAGATAGGCAACTTTTCGGGCCAAAACCCTTCTTCAGACTTGAAAAGAGAGATATGTTTTAAAAGTGCTTGGTTCTCTGAGTTGGAGAAGTACATTCCAACACAACATATCCTTGCAGCAAGTCGGGCATTTACAGTGAGCACAATCTGAATACTGAGCACAACCCAAAACCTAAAGAAGGGTCAATCAGCCGACCAAATTTCTGCCACTTACATTTTTAAAAATACCAATACAGAATTTTACAAATGTACAAAGTATTTATAATAAGTGGTGACATATTTTAGTGCTATCCTGTATTTATACACAACTTGTAAATATTAACCAGGGCTGATGCAATTTCCTCTCTGGTTTCCCACAATTTTCTAAGCTATATTTGATCAGGCCCTGGAGATTTGTCTATCTTCATACATGATAGTACCTTCAGCATCACTTGGACCATAACACTGACTGGACTCAAGACACTTCCATTGACTGCTCCAAGTTCCTCCATCCTCCTGTCTTTCTCCTCGCTAAATACAGAGGAGAAATACTCGTTGACGACCTTGTCCATCTCCTGTGATCTACACAGAGCTGACCGCTTTGATTCCTGAGGGGTCCCACTCTCTCTCTAGTTACCCTTTTCCCCATTATCTATTAATAACATCTCTTGGGGTTGTCCTTAAACATCACCTATCTATGTTCCCCAGAACTACTGCCTGACCCACTGAGTTACTCCAGCACTTTGTATCCTTCACATTAAAGCAGTTGGGTTCAGTGGAAATGGATGATTCCGTTGTGTGATGTGTAACAGTGTTAAAGGAATATGGTCCGAGACTCTTGAAAGGCTGGCACCACCATTGTACCGAGCGTGCTGGATCAGTGGGGTATTACTGGAGTAACAGACATGTGGTGAAATAATCTGAGGATTGAGCAGAGACACTGTTGTCCCTGGAGCACATCGAGGGCACATCCAGTAGAACAGATGAGGGAACCAATGGGTGGGCTGTGGGGGATTTTCAGAAACCATTTAGTACGTTCCTGCACAAGAGGCTGGTCAAGCAGGTCAGAGCACATGGAATTGTTCACACACTGACATGGATTAAGAATTGGCTTTTGGACAGAGAGCAACAGGTGGGAATAAGCAGATCATTCTCAGGTTGGCAGCAGTGACGTGTGGGTACAAGAGGGCTCAGTGCTTGGGCCCCAGTGAGTCACAGTCTGTATCAATAACTTGGCTGGGACGACCATCTGTGGACTGAGATACACCGTGATATCTCCCACTGACCCGCAGTGTCCCTCACTGTGCCCCCTGGGTCCGAGCCAGGGATCCCCTCCCTGGGACCGGGATATCACCGCAATCCCTCCCCAATGATCGAGTCTTGTCCTCCCTTCCCTCCTGGGACCAAGACCACCCCTTGAACACCAACCTAAGCCGATCCCTATCCTCCTCCAGGGATCTCTCCTCCACAAGTCCAGGCCATTCCCTCCCCTCACTCGCTCCAGGACCGACCCGTCCCTTCTCCTCCCACGAGACCGAGTCAGCCGGCAGGTGATGGGGAATCAGGGAGAGGGTGGAGTGGGACAGAGGGGGTGGGAGAGGTACGTGGGTGAGAGAGAGGGAAAGGGTGGGTGAGGGAGAGGCAGGGTAGAGGAGGAGGTGAGAGGGCAGGGAGGGGTGAGCGGGGGGGGGGGGGGGAGAATGAGGGCAGAGAGACTTTTTTACAGATCCAGCCTACGTACCAACTGAGGTATCCCAGGAAACAGCTGAACCCCAGGAAACCACCGAACCCCAGGAAGCAACCGAACCCTAGGAAACAACAGCTGAACCCCAGGAGGATGTGTCCACCGTCCCAGAACCAGATACAAGCTCAGGTATTGATGGGGAGATGATTTTTCATACCCCAAACATCGGTGCTGGCGGGGAAAGGACAGGGGAGGGTGACATGAGGAATATTGGCATCGAAGAGATGGAGGAGAGAGGCTGGGGTGTGGGGTGTGGAAATCTGGAGAGAGAGAGAGTGGAGGAGGGGGTCTGGGCGAGTGGGCAGAGAGTGTCTGGAGTTGGGGGAGGGAGGTCTGTAATGGACGGGAGGGGTGTGCAGTGGGGGGAGAGGGATCAGAAGGGGAGTAGGGGGTTTGTGGGAGGCGGCTTGGAATTGAGGGATGGAGGGAGGCTGGGAAAAGGCGAGGAGGATGTCTGGAGTGAGGGGAGGTTGGAGTGGGGAGGGGGTGGTCTAGAAGGTTGGTGCTGGGGAGTGTGGAGGGGGAGAGGGAGGTATTGAGGTGGAGGTGGCAGGAGGGAGTCTGGGGAGATGGGCCAGGAATCCATTGGTGGAAGCAGACCCCGTGGAGGGTGGATGTGGGACAGTGTGGAGAGGGGAGGAGGGCAAATAGAAATGTGAGTATAGTGGAAGAGAAGGGCAGGTATAGCACGGGAACAGGCCCTTCGACCGTTGACACTGATTCCGCGCTGACCAGTGATCCCCGTACACTTGCGTTATCCTATACACTGGGACAATTACAATTTATACCACAGCCAATTAACTTACAAACCTGTACGTCTTTGGAGTGTGAGAGGACACCGGAGCACCCGGGGAAAACCCACGTGGTCACATGGAGAACGTGCAAACTCCACACAGACAGCTGCCATAGTCAGGATCTACAGACATAGTCTAGACATAGATCTAACATAGTCAGGATCCACAGACACCTCTGTCAAGCTTCTCAAGTTTGCGGACGACACATCCCTGATTGGACTGATCCAGGATCCAGCCTACAGACAGGAAGTGTCACAGCTGGCGTCCTGGTGCCGTCGCAACAACCTGGAGCTCAATGCTCTTGTGAGAGTGGAATTGATTGTAGACTCTAGGAGACCTCCCCCTCCCCTCACCCCACTCACCATCAACAACACCACAGTCACATCTGTGGAGTATTTTAAGTTCCTGGGAACCATCATCTCCAAGGACCTTGTGGGGGGCCACCATCGACTCCACAGTCAAAAAGGCACAACAGAGGATGTACTTCCTATGGCAGCTGAGGAAGCACAACCTGCCACAGGCAGTGATGGTTCAATTCTACATGGCCATCGTCGAGTCTGTTCTCACCTTCTCCATCATGGTCTGGTTTGGCTCAGCCACCAAGCACGACACCTGGAGGCTGCAGCGAATCGTCCGATCAACAGAGAAGGTTGTTGGCTGCAACCTTCCCACCACAGAAGAACTGTTCACTGCAAGGGCCAGGAAGCGAGCAGGTAAGATCATCTCTGACCCCTCTCACCCTAACCACAAACTCTTTGAATCACTTCCCTCTGGAAGGCGACTCAGGATTCTCAAAGCTGCCACAGCCAGACATAAAAAAAGTTTTTATCCACGAATCGTTGCTCTGCTCAACAGCCAAAAACCTGTAGCCTCCCTTTGATCTAGTTTTTAGTTGGTTCGCATGCTTGACAATGGTGTTTTATCATTAATGTTTTATTATTATGAATGTTTAGTGTTTTCTGAGTCATTCGCAACTGTCACTGTATGTCATGTTGTTACTTGTGGGCGGAGCACCAAGGCAAATTCCTTGTATGTGAATACTTGGCCAATAAACGTACTTACTTACTTAACTCGGGTCTCTGATGCAGTGAGGCAGCAACTCCACCGCTGCCCCTTGTGCTGGCCTAAGGAGTGAATGGGTGACTGGAGATTGCGGGAGGAGGGGGAAAGTCAGTGGAGAGCTTGTGGAGAATGTCTTTTGGTGACTGACACTCGGGGGCGGGGGCTGAATGGTGAAGCGAGTGAGCGTGTGCACGGATTGGGTGAGGGGTGCGTTGGGAAAAGAATGGATTTAGTCAGGATCCAGGGATAGAGCTCTGCAGGAGAGTCAAGGAGGAACAAGGAAGCGTGGCGTGGAGCGTGTTGGATGAGTGTGTAATGTTCGAGGTGAGATGTGGGACCTGTGAGTTTTGGTGTTTGTTGCTATCAATAACTAATCAAACCAGTTAAGACACAATTTCCCACTCAAATTAATGATGAATATCTCTGAACCTTTCCACAGCATGTTGATCTTGTTAGAATCATTTCCAATAACTTATCCGCACTTGTCTCCAGAGATGCTGCCTGTCCTGAGTTTTTTACTTGGACTTGGAACTTGGAAAACTTTATTGTCATGCAGACCTTGCGGTCTGAACGTAATTTCGTTGCCTGCAGTCATACATATAGTAAATAACAAAAACACACAATAAACACATATTTAACATCCACCACAGTGAGTTCACCAGACACCTCCTCACTGTGATGGAAGGCAAAAATCTTGTCTTTGTCTCTTCCCTTCTTCCTCTTCCTCTTCCTCTGCGCTGAGGCGACCCGGGCCTCCGATGTTGTGACCGCACCGGGTGATGTAAATAAGTCCCGTGGGTGAACCGCGCTCCGCGAGCAGGCCGGTTCAACTCCGCGGCCGGGGGTGGTCGAAGCTGCTGAAGCTGCCGCCCTCCAGTCCAGCGGACGCAGCTGTTGACACGGGAGCTCCGGACTCCAGCATTTTGTGTCTACCTTTGATTATCCCTGCCAATGGCTCAGCAATGTCTTCCTCAGCTTCCCACATCTTAGCATTCACTTGATGTGGTTCTAAAATTCATCTACCATTATGTTTTGAAACCTTCAGCACATTCTTTGCTGTAATGAGGACTCTTTTCAAGGTGTCACTATTATTGCCCGAGTTGCCCACCATCATCTTTCTCTATGGTCAATGCAGAGAAGAAATATTCATTTCTGGAAGCAGGTATGATAGACCTTTAGGAGGCTATTAGGTAGATACGTGGATAGCTTTCAAGAGAGAGCTAGATAGAGCTCTTAAAAATAACAGAGTCAGGAGATATGGGGAGAAGGCAGGAACAGGGTACTGATTGGGGATGATCAGCCATGATCACATTGAATGGCGGTGCTGGCTCGAAGGGCTGAATGGCCTACTGCTGCACCTATTGTCTATTGTCTATTGTCTATTGGTATGCAGGGAATGGAGGAATATGGATTGCATGCAGCTGAGGAGATTAGTTTAACCTAGCACAGATATTGTGGGCCAAATGGCCTGTTTCTGCGCTGTACTGCTCTAAGCTCCATTTAACACCTTGCCCAGGTAACTCCATACCGACATTGTTGATCTTTAAGGGGCCCTATTGTCACTCTTTTCCCCCTAAAATACATGGAATGTTTAGATCAGGCTGTTAGTTATTTTAAGAAATAGCTAATGTTCTCAAGATCAAGAAATCAAGAGACAGGATAGGACAATGAAATTCTTGGTTTGCTTCAGCACAACAGAACATAGTAGGCACGAATATAGAACAGATCAATGTGTCCATATACCATTGTATAAATATATACACACATGAATAAATAAACTGATAAAGTGCAAATAAACAGATTATGGGCTATTAATGTTCAGAGTTTTGTCCGAGCTGAGTTTAATAGCCTGCTGGCTGTGGGAAAGTAACTATTCCTGAACCTGGTCATTGCAGTTTTCAGGCTCCTGTACCTTCTACCTGAAGGTAGCAGGGAGATGAGTGTATGGCCCGGATGGTGTGGATCCTTGATGATGCAGCCTTTTTGAGGCAGCGACTGCGATAGATCCTCTCGATGGATGGGAGATCAGAGCCGATGATGGACTGGGCAGTGTCTACTACTTTTTGTACTCTTTTCCGCTCCAGGGCGCTCACGTTTCCAAACCAAGCCATGATGCAACCAGTCAGCATGCTCTCTACTGTGCACCTGTAGAAGTTAGAGAGAGTCCTCCTTGACATACCGACTCTCTGTAATCTTCTCAGGAAGTACAGGCACTGATGTGCTTTCTTTATGATTGCATCAGTGTTCTCGTCCAGGAAAGATCTTCAGAGATATGCACTCCCAGGAATTTGAAGCTCTTGACCCGTTGATATAAACGGGACTGTGGGTCCCCATCCTCCCCCTTCCAAAGTCCACAATCAGTTCCTTGGTTTTGCTGGTGTTGAGGGCCAGGTTATTATGCTGGTATCATTTGGTCAGTCGGTCGATCTCACTTCTGTACTCTGACTTGTCGCCATCAGTGATACATCTCACAACTGTGATGTCGTCAGTGAACTTGATGATGGAGTTCGCACTATGACCGGTTACCTAGTCATGAGTATAGAGTGAGTACAGCAGGGGGCTAAGCTCACAGCCTTGAGGTGCTCCCATGCTGATTGTTATCGAGGCTGACACATTTCCACCAATTTCTCCTCTTATTTTAAAATGTTAACACAATCAGGCTCACTAACCCATTACAGGAAGGATGTGGAGGCTTTGGAAAGGGTGCAGAGCAGAGGGTGATGAGAACGGTGCCTGGATTAGGGGCTGTTAGCGACAGGGAGAGTTTGCACACCTCAACATTATTTTCACAAATTATAGTAGAATTAGGCCATCTGACCCATCGAGTCTACTCTGCCATTCAATCATGGCTGATCTCTGCTTCCTAATCCCATTTTTCTGCCTTCTTCCCATAACCCTTGACACCCGTTCTAATCAAGAATTTATCAATCTCCGCCTAAGAAATATCCACTGCCTTGGCCTCCACAGCTGTCTGTGGCAATGAGTTCCACAGATTCACCACCCTCTGACTAAAGAAATTCCTCCACATCTCCTTCCTAAAGGAACGTCCTTTAATTCTGAGGCTGTGACCTCTGGTCCTAGACTCTCCCACCAGTAGAAACTTCTCCACATCCACTCTATCTATGGTTCTCATTATTCTGTAAAGGGCCTGTCCCACGACCACCTACCATCTAGTCGACATCAAGCTACGGCAAGCTACCGACAACCGGTGACCCATTAGGACGTCCACCTACAACCACACCTACGACAACCTACGTCCACCCACGACAAGCTAACACAAAATTATTGGACCATTAATTTAAAGCTAGAATAAGAAATGCATTTATCTTTTATTCAATTAAATTAACTTCAAGGCATGAAAAGAGGGTGAGTAGTGTTTTTCTGTTTATGAAGAGAGGAAGAGAGACAACATTCCTTGTCTCTTAAAGGCAAGTGCCAACACGTTTCTTTGCAGCAGAACTTCAATGAGAAAACACGCAATAAAATGATGAATGATAAATCCTAGTTAGTGAACACATGTTAAATCTTTGAATTTCAGGCAGAATAATATTGATCACATGGACTACTGGGCTACCTTGAAGTTAGATTACGGATAGAGATAAAATTCAGATGAATGTATTGAAACTTGGCACGACATGTCAAGACCCGATGGATTACCTAGTTGCTAACCAGTTTAACTCCCTTTGCGAGACTGAGCCCAAATGCAAACTGGAAGAACAGCACCTCATATTCTGCTTGGGTGAAATATCCTTGGAAAGTACAAGGAATATTCTAAAGCTAGCAGTAGTCAATTTGTGAGGACTAATATGAAAGGGATGAGAACATTTGGCTTGGGTAAAGTGGAATCTACCATAATTGAACAACGGAATAATCCCATCCAAACTCCTGGACACTCCATCACTGATCCTCAAACTTCTAAACCACAGACCGCAATCAGTGAGGGTAAATGACAACACCATCGCAACAATAATTCTCAATACTGGTGCCCCGTAAGGATGCAAAATCCGTCCCTACTACACCCACCACTCTATGGCAAAATTCAGCTCTGCCTCCATATATGTTTGCACTTGATGCCACTGTGGTGGTCGGATGATGAACCAGTCAGATCAGAGACGGTGATGGAAGGCCATATTTCTCCCAAAGTACTAGAGGGCACAGTTTTATGGTGAGGAGGGGAATGTTTAAGGAAGATGATTGGACAAGTATTTACACAGAGAGTAGTAGGTGCCTGGTACACCATGTAGTAGCTGGCAGTTGGGGTAGATCACTGATGGAAGATGATATGGTAGTGATTCTTAAGAGGCATTTAGACAGACACATGGGCATGCAAAGAATGAAGTGACATCAACCATGTGCAGGCAGATGGGGTTAGTTTGATATAGTATCATGCTTAGCACAAACATTGTGGTCTGAATGGTCTGCACTGTGTACCCATCAATCTGAAGGAGCTAATAAATATTTCTAACCTACTATGAATAGTTCTCAAAGTTCATTTAAACTTGAAAGCCTCGTATCGCTGTTACCTTACATGTGTCACACCTCATGGAAGGGCAGGCAGGATCCAGGAGAGAGTTGCAACTTAGATACAAAGTGGATAGTTCTGAATTATTCATTCTATTTTTTACATATCTTTACACTTAATAATTTGATACTCAAACTCAAAACCCAGTATGATATTGCAATAGAATTACCTCATTGAAGCTTACCAAATAATGAAAGGCCTGGTTAGAATGGATGTAGAGAGTATGTTTCCACTAGTGGGAGAGTCTAGGACCAGAGAACACAGCCTCAGAATAAAAGAATGTACCTTTAGAAAGGAGGTGAGGAGGAATTTCTATAATCTGTGGATGGTGAATCTGTGGAATTCATTCCCACAGATAGCTGTGGAGGCCAGGTTGCAGACATTGGCAGATTGTTGATCTGTAAGGGTGTCAAGGGTTATGGGGAGAGGGCAGGAGAATGGGATTGACAGGGAGAGATAGAACAGCCATGATCGAATGACAGAGTAGACTCGATGGGCTGAATGGCCTAATTCTGCTCCTATGGCATGAACTTATGAATTAATAATTATTACAGTAAAAGTTTACTTAATAAAGTACATTTCTCTTCAATGCCATCACTTATTCAGGAGTTGAATTAATGACCAGACATTTGGTGCCCAAATTATCTTCATAACAATCACTAACTTTGACATGTTCATGAACTAAACTTTAATTTAATTCATGTTATTTCTAACATTATAGAGAACATGATGCACACATAGACCTGGATTTTAATAGCTAATGTGGGTCAAGGTGAATAAGTAGATATGAAATGAATGATCTAGCTAAGGTCCAGCGACTTACTGTAAATCACACATTCATTCTCTTTCAAGAAAGTGCAAGCCTGATAGAACAACAAAATGATGACACTCATTACCTGGTGAATGGCATGGCATTTAGTCTGTGTCAATGTGCCAGTATCTTCCTGCATTCTTGCAGCCCAGGTGCATCTGATCCTTAAATTTTTTCCGAGTCTGTCCGTACAGATTTGCCAGAATCTGTTACAACATGACTGGAGCTGAGTCCTCCCTCAAAGACTGGATCAGAAGAGACATAATGTCGGCCGAGAACCACTGATTGCACATTCCTCAAACAGCAAGTTGGAACAGATTCACAACTCCATTAAAAAACGTATAATTGACACTGATATTTTCTCACATCAGTAATAAAAGTTTTTCACAATCAAAAACATTTTATTCACACACAGTATGAGGATAGTAAGTTTCCCCAGTTTTGAAAACAGCTTGTAATGATCCTATTGAAGAAAGTGAATTAAAATGGAAAGTTTTTGCGCAAGGAAATCGTCAAGTCAAGAGTTTTATTGTCATGTGTCCCAGATAGGACAATTAAATTCTTGCTTGCTGCAGCACTACAGAATATTTCAGGCATAAATACAGAACAGATCAGTGTGTCTATATACCATAGAATAGTAAGATTAAATGAGAACTTACCAGTTTGAAGTTTAATCTTTATTTTATGAGGAGTTACGATGAGGGATTACGTGAAGACCCCGCCAGCACGCGTGCGCGACATTCTTCAAAGCAGTGGTGTGAAATCACAGATACCAGAGTAGACTAATATAGTAAGATAAGAGAGAACATCCATACCAGTTGAACTTGAGTTGATCATGGGGAACAAGGATATGGCGGACCAATTGAATAACTACTTTGGTTCCGTCTTCACTAAGGAAGACATAAATAATCTGCCGGAAATAGCAGGGGACTGTGGGTCAAAGGAGGAATTGAGTGAAATCCAGGTCAGTCGGGAAGTGGTGTTGGGTAAATTGAATAGATTAAAGGCCGATAAATCCCCAGGGCCAGATAGGCTGCATCCCAGAGTACTTAAGGAAGTAGCTCAGGAAATAGTGGATGCATTAGTGATAATCTTTCAAAACTCTTTAGATTCTGGAGTAGTTCCTGAGGATTGGCGGGTAGCAAATGTAACCCCTCTTTTTAAGAAGGGAGGGAGAGAGAAAACAGGGAATTACAGACCAGTTAGTCTAACATCGTTAGCGGGGAAACTGCTAGAGTCAGTTATTAAAGATGGGATAGCAGCACATTTGGAAAGTGGTGAAATCATTGGACAAAGTCAGCATGGATTTACAAAAGGTAAATCATGTCTGACGAATCTTGTGGAATTTTTCGAGGATGTAAAACTAGTAGCGTGGATAAGGGAGAGAACCAGTGGATGTGGTATATCTGGACTTCCAGAAGGCTTTCGGCAAGGTCCCACATAAGAGATTAGTATACAAACTTAAAGCATACGGTATTAGGGGTTCAGTATTGATGTGGATAGAGAACTGGCTGGCAAACAGGAAGCAAAGAGTAGGAGTAAACGGGTCCTTTTCACAATGGCAGGCAGTAAACTAGTGGGGTACCGCAGGGCTCAGTGCTGGGACCCCAGCTGTTTACAATATATATTAATGATCTGGATGAGGGAATTGAAGGCAATATCTCCAAGTTTGCGGATGACACTAAGCTGGGGGGCAGTGTTCGCTGTGAGGAGGATGCTAGGAGACTGCAAGGTGACTTGGATAGGCTGGGTGAGTGGGCAAATGTTTGGCAGATGCAGTATAATGTGGATAAATGTGAGGTTATCCACTTTGGTGGCAAAAACAGGAAAGCAGACTATTATTTAAATGGTGGCCGATTAGGAAAAGGGGAGATGCAGCGAGACCTGGGTGTCATGGTACACCAGTCATTGAAAGTAGGCATGCAGGTGCAGCAGGCGGTGAAAAAAGCGAATGGTATGTTAGCTTTCATAGCAAAAGGATTTGAGTACAGGAGCAGGGAGGTTCTACTTCAGTTGTACAGGGTCTTGGTGAGACCACACCTGGAGTATTGCGTACAGTTTTGGTCTCCAAATCTGAGGAAGGACATTATTGCCATAGAGGGAGTGCAGAGAAGGTTCACCAGACTGATTCCTGGGATGTCAGGACTGTCTTATGAAGAAAGACTGGATAGACTCGGTTTATACTCTCTGGAATTTAGGAGATTGAGAGGGGATCTTATAGAAACTTACAAAATTCTTAAGGGGTTGGACAGGCTAGATGCAGGAAGATTGTTCCCGATGTTGGGGAAGTCCAGGACAAGGGGTCACAGCTTAAGGATAAGGGGGAAATCCTTTAAGACCGAGATGAGAAAGACTTTTTTCACACAGAGAGTGGTGAGTCTCTGGAACTCTCTGCCACAGAGGGTAGTTGAGGCCAGTTCATTGGCTATATTTAAGAGTGAGTTGGATGTGGCCCTTGTGGCTAAGGGGATCAGAGGGTATGGAGAGAAGGCAGGTACGGGATACTGAGTTGGATGATCAGCCATGATCATATTGAATGGCGGTGCAGGCTCGAAGGGCTGAATGGCCTACTCCTGCACCTAATTTCTATGTTTCTATGTTTCTATGTTAACTTTATAATAGAGGGTTTTGGGAGCGGATCCCTCATCGTAACTCCTCATAAAATAAAGATCAAACTTCAAACTGGTAAGTTCTCATTTAATCTTACTATTTTACTTCGGAGTCACGTGAGTGACTACGTGAAGATTTCAAAGCTCTGTGATTTCATGCCCTGGAACGAGACCATGCTCACACACTGCCATTCTGGGAAGGAGGATGAACGTATTTCACACACGACATTGTGCTGAAAAACAATAAAGGTATTATTCATACCTAAAATAATATGCCCCACATTGGGTAATTTATTTTACAGAACTTAATTTTTCCCTGCAAACGTCTCAGGATCGGCCATGGGTTTATTATAAAGCATTGAATGCGTTCATTGCTCCACCCCGCTGGGGGAAGGATGTGGTCCATAGGAACTCCCATCATCCTAGCGTCCGATGTAGATGCAGCCCTGGTGGAGTGAGATTTGAAAACATTAGTATCCACCACTGCACGTAATACCACCCTAACCATCTGGATATGGTTTGCACTGTGACCTTAGGTGAGGGCAATTGTGGCTAATGAGAAAGCTCTCTCCGTGCCCATAAGTGTCTTGGTGACTATATATTGCAAAATATGTGTCACTATGCAGAGCCGACTATCTGCAGGATAGGCCAGAACTCTAATATTGGCCAGAGGAACCGGGTCAGTCTTGTTTAAGTACCCCTGTATGTAGCAGGTTATCTGCCATTTGTGACAGACATGACGTCCTATACTAGCTTGTGTAAGGACTGGACCCGTTGTGCTGATCCAAGTGCCATAATCATTCCCATCTAGGATATTAGTTTGTCCAGAGTGAGCCCCGATATTGGTGTCCATCCTCGTAACATGGTGTACTACCTATGTCCCATATATGGGTGTATCTGGGCCTGGGGGGGAATAGAGTACAAATACCCCTCATTCGTTTAGGTACTAGTGGGTGTGATCCTATAGCCAGGTGATCACTCCCTCTTCCCAGATATTAGATAGGGCACTCCTTGCACAATAATGGCACTGTAACTCAATCCTTCATCGAAATGAAGGGTGGCCAGAAACTCCAGCACTTCAGTGTTGGTGGCTGAGTCATATGTAGTGTTCGTCCTGGTGCAGAACACTTCCCATTTCCTGACATATGTCAGGTACTGTCTTCTCGTGGACTCCCTGCACGACGCTGAGATGGCATTGATCGTCCTGTCGGAGAGTCCGTATCCCAGAAATGGCCTGTTCAGAAACTGCAAATCAACAAGTTCATACAGTCATGGCACGGATACTTTCCCGCACGGGGTGTGCCAACCTCCTTGGCCATTGTTGATCCAGATGCAGGGTTCTGAGGCCATCTTTGTACTGTTGGGAACCATGGAACCCGTTGCGGCGTCTTGTTTAATTATTGTAAGACCCGCCTGATGAGGCAGAAGGGGGAAATGCATAGCAAAACAAATTCCCCGCCCCCCCCCCCCCCCCAATGCATCGTCCATCGCTGCTGCCCCTGGGTCTGGTTCCCAAGCAACATATGTTGGTAGTTGGTGAATTAGTCTGGATGGAAAAAAGGTCGATATCTGGTGTCCCATATCGGTCTATAATATCTGTAAACACTTTCCGATCCAACATCCATTTAATGTTGTCATTGAATTTACGTGACCTGGTGTCTGCCACTGTATTTAGCTTACCTGAAAGGTAAGTGGTTGAGATCAAAATCTCTCTCCCAGACACCAGTGCCAGATATTATTAGCCAATTCATCACATGATATCGACTTTATTTCACCCATATGATTATATATAGGCCCCCACTGTGGTATCAACAATTTGTACCGTACATGCAACTGGTGCTCATCTGAGCAGTAGGCCCTGAGTCCATGAAACGCTACCAGCATTTCTAGATAATTAATTCCTAGTGCTTTAAACAGAATAATTTTCGTGCAATCATCTGCCACCACAACTTGCGGTGGTATTAGTTGCTCCCCAACCTTTAGCACTGGCATCAGTCTGTAATGTACCCTAGGGATATAGAATGGGGTGATGGGGTTAGAATAATGCTGAGCATTTCTATCCACCAGTTTAATTCTGATTTTGCTTTCCCTGGTAGTTGCATAGGCCTATTGAAATGGCCTGCATGATTTTTGAGAGCTAAAATTTCCCTCTTCCAGGTTTTAATAATGGAGTGGTCCAATTGTGCTGCTGGGAACGCAGCCACCAATTTCCCAATCACTCTTGCTCCTTGCCGAATGGATGGCTCCCTGATGCCAGTGAGGCTTTTGCATACTCCCATCAAGTCTGTCACTTTGTTTGGTGGCAAGGTGATAGACATATGAACAGAGTCAATAGTGAACCCCAAATAATCCATTGGTAGTGGAGGGTTCCAATTTTGATTTATCTGGATGTATGTTAAATCCCTGTGTTGTGGCTGATACCGCCAATGTAGCCAGCTCCAATTTTCACCTACAATGAGAATATCATCAAGGTAAGCCATTACGATATGGTTATGTTTCTTTAAGTATGCTAAAGCTGGTTTTAATAAATTTGTAATAGCCTGGGTGCTGATGACAACCCATTGGGTAAGGCCTTATACTGCCATAGCTGTCCCATCCAGATAAATTTCAGGTATTTACGATGATCCTGTGTGTGACAAACGTGTCTATTTTGAAATGGGCATACTGAACGGAAGTATTTAGTTCGGTCAAATCTGTAATGATACGGCAACCACCATCTTATTAGTTTTTTATAAATATATTTGATACGAACTCTTGAAATTCTCTGATTGTTTTCTCAATTCCCTTTTGTGTTTAGTCTTAACAGTTCAGCATGGCCTGCTGTTCTCTCTTTTTGTGAAGTATGAACTTCCTGCTAGGTGTATGCTGAACTGGGACGGTAGTTCGTATACAAATTCAGTTTTGTAATTCTGAATACTTCCGAGTATGTAAATGTTCAGAGGTAAAAGTGCAGCACACATGATGAAACAAGTGCAACCGTCCCCCAACTATTGATGAATCGGACATACAATGTTTTTTAAGACAACCAGACCCACCTACCTCCATGGTTATTGGTGTTGTGTGGGTTGTCTCCGCACTTGTTTCTTCTGGTATTGTGTTGCTGCGTTGTGGGGTTGGCGCATTTTCCATGAAGGCCGGGCTGGGCCATGGTCTGAAAGACGGCTGTGCAGGTGGGCCGGCCTTCGAGCTTTCACCACCAGATGGTCTTCCATAGCACCGATGTCTGGTGGGTGTGTAGGGGTGCTGCCGCTGCTGATAGTGGGTTTTAGAGGTGCTTGGCACCTTGATCAGGCCTATAGCCTTGGCTTCCTCATGCAGGTCTTTCACCTGCTTCGGGAGGTCCCCCAACAGCAATTTTGGCGCCTGTGTGCTACTGGTCTTGCATAATTCTGCACTTCTTGATGATGCTCTTCCTGTAACTGTTAATCTCCACTGAGTATTATACAGTCTGCTAGAGCATCTAGTAACTCTTCAGGCAAATCAACCCCATCAGTTGTCCTGGTACCGCTGTGATTTTAGCAGCCAGCAGTTTCCTCTGGAGCTTCCCCTCCTGGCTCCTTATAGATGGGCTGCTGTTGCCCCAGATGGGGTCATAGACTGCTGGTACTTTAAGAGAATGGAGTTCTCTGGAGCAATGTACTTCCCAGCCATAAAGTTAATGGATTTTGTACTGGCTTGCAGCAGTCCTTCCTGAGTTGGTACAGCATGTGTTCCCACAATTCTTCTGCTGCTCTCTCTTCTGGCACCCCTCACAGTTGACTGTTCAGCCATTGCCCCTTCTTCAGGGTCAGCCCAGCTCTGACCCCTAATGCTCCCCTGCGAAGAGGGTGAGACATTTGGCAGTCCTTGAAAGGATCCTGCCGTGGGTCTGCGAGGAGACCCACTGTGACTCTGCCCCTGCATTAGCAGGTCACGCTGGAGCACTGCTCCCCATCCGCTCCCGCGGGAAAGACGCCCACCGTCCCTATCCGGGAATGGGGTGTCTTCAGGTCCGGACCCAGCCGAGTCAACGGCCCTGTCCGACTTCCGGGTGGTTTTGCCGCCGACCGTGGCGCACCTGCGGTCTGTAGCGGCGAGAAGCCGGGAGCTGCTGGCAGCACCTGCAGCTCTGGAGAGACGGCACGCTGTTGGCTGCTTCCACAGCAGCGGTATCAGCTGCTGCTCTCCCTTATGCGACTCCATGGTGCTTCCTCCTGAAAAAGAAATTACACCGAGTCGCCACGCTCACCAGAAAAGGTAAGACTTACCTTCAGTAAGTTTTGAAAACTTGCGCTGGAGGAGCGGCGCTCCTCCCGACTGTCGCTTCCGCAATACGTTCGACGATATGTCGCGCATGCGTGCTGGCGGGGTCTTCACGTAGTCACTCACGTGACTCCGAAGTAAAATATATATATACTCACATAAATTAACAGATAAAGTGCAATAGGCTGTTATAGTTCAAAGTTTCTTTGAAGTTGTGTTTAATAGTCTGATGGCTGTGGGGAAGTAGCTGTTCCTGAATCTGGTTGTCGCAGATTTCAGGCTCCTGTACCTTTTACCTGATGGCAGCAGAGGGATGAGTGTGGCCAGGATGATGTGGGTCCTTGATGATGTTGGCAGCCTTTTTGAGGCAGCGACTGTGTTAGATCCCCTCGATGGTGGGGAGGTCAGAGCCGATGATGGACTGGGCAGTGTTTGGATCCTTTGGCCTAAATTGAACATGCCCTGACCAAGATCTGAAGTAATCCCATTTGGCTGTGTTTGACCAATATCCTTCTTAACCGTTCCTATCCATGTACCCGTCTAAATGCCCTTTAAATATTGTTAGTATCTGCTTTAACCTCTTCCTCTGGCAGCTTGTTCCATATGCGTATCACATTCTGTGTGAACAGAATAGTCTGTCAGGTTCCTATTAAATCTCTCCTCTCTCACCTTAAACCTATGCCTTCACATTTTTGATTCTCCGACCCTGGGTAAAAGACACTCTGCATTTATTCTATTTGTGCTGAATATATTAAGATGAAATGGGAAATAAAAATGAAAATAAGACAAAGACAAGATCTGATAATAAGATGGCAGCAAACAACAGAAACACAATGCATCTTCTGAAAATTATAAATTAGTGTAAATTGAGAGCCAAAAATATAATCCAGAGACAGAGGTCAAGTGTGAATATTTATTTAGTTTTTCTAATCTTTCACCAAGGAAAATCACATTGCCTATAACTCAATTGACACAGAGATATGGAGATCAATGTTGAAGTGAAAATAGTAAAATCGGATATATTAAATAAGATGACCATATGGACATTAAATAAATCAGGACCCATTAGATACATATTAATGGAGAAATGGAGATGCATAAAAAGTCTACCTAAATCTTCGTCCTTCTGAGATCAAGGGCGAAGCCTGACATTCGGACAAAGGCAAATGTGACAACCATGTTCAAAAGGTTTAATTGGGAATTCAACATGATGTTGTCTACATGGACCTAGTAAAGCCATGGTAGATAGAGGGTAGTCATGGAGGGGTGTTATTCTGAATGGTCTGTGACCAGTGTTGTCCCACAGGGATGGCACCTTTGCAGTTTGTAATATATTAAAGGTTTGCATTTAAATGTTTCATTCATAAGTTTGCAGATGACGGAAAAATCGATGGACAATGTAGAAGGTTGTCAAAGGATACAGCAGAGCACAGGTCAGTGGGAAATTTGGGCGAAGAAATGGCAGATGGAATTTACTCCAGACAGTGAAAGGTGATGTATTTTGGGTGGTCAAATGTGAGAGGAAAGTATATATTAAATGTCAGGACCCATAGCAGCAGATAAGCAGAGGGAACATGGGGTGCACATCTGCACTTCCCAGAAACTGGCAACACATGGACAGCTAGTCTACGGCATAATTACCTTCATCATCTTGGAGACTGAGAGCCAGAAATCATGTTGCTATTGCACAAAATATTAGGAGTATTGTGTGCAATTCTGGTCACCACTGTACAGAAAGGATGTGGAATCTTTTGAGAGGATGCAGAAGTGGTTCACCAGCACTTTGCTTGGATTGGCCCTCGATTTAAGGAGAGAATGGACACATTTAGATTGTTTTCTATGCAAAGGCTGAGAGGAGACCTGATGGAAGTTTATTCCATCTGGGAGGAAATACACCGCGTTTATCAGATACTTTGTTTACTTCACCAATTACTTTGATGTGTTGAGACAATTTTTACAAATATATTTGTTAAAAATATACATTTTCATCAAAACTATCTGATAAAAGTGTGAAAATAAATGTTTACTTCTCGCACTTCAGTAATGGTAACGTAATCCCTCTGCGCTTGTGAAGTACATCAGATTGGTTATTTTTCTCTGGGCATTTTAAAGGGAGAGAAGGAAACTCAAAATCATATAAATCCTTTGGAATATTATTGTCTGCAGTCCTGTCACTCCATTACAGGAAGGATTGTTTTCTCTGGCGTGTCACATCTGAGGGGAGACCTGATGGATGTATATATAATTATGAGAGGAACAGATAGGGTAGACAGTCCAAACCTTTTCCCTGGATGAACATTTCAGCTGTTGGAAGGCATAACTTTAAGGTGAGAGGGGAAAAAGGTATGAAAGAGATTTATGAAGCATGTTTTCAGAAAGAGCGTGGTGAATCGTGCTGCCAGGCGATGTGTTGTAAGCAGATATTTAAGAGGCATTGAGACAGACACATGAACAGTCAGGGAATTAGGGGACTTAAACTATCTGCAGCTAAATGTGCATTTTAAATTAATTCATTGCATTGTAGGCTGAAGATGCTGTCCCTGTGCTGTACTATTTTGTTCTATATCAATTTAATGCTTTGTATCCTAAACAGCCTGGTTATTTATAATTATGGCAACTTTCAGAGCAATGTCACAAAGCCCACAGTTATAAAAGCTGTCAAGGTGAAGGAGATTTTGATTTGTAGTGAGTACTGTTCTAACATGCAAAAACTGTCTAGTCATCAGCAGTGTTTTGAATTATTGTGAACAGGCCGATACAAGAGATTGGGGCGTAGTTTTCATAGAATAAAGTCGATCTGTTTTAAATCTTAATAACCATAAAATAAAGCTGTGCTTACAAAAGAAAAGGAACTTCTATCATAGTGAAGAGTTTAATAAACTAAGCAGCCAAAAAGGTTTGCTTAATATCAATTTTACCAGTCCAGAACCCTGGATAATCCATTTCAATCCTGCCATGTTATTATATTTACTTCCTTATATGTTTCAAATATAATTTGAAGTGGAGGGAAGCATAGGCAAGCTAGTTGTAAATAATTGTAAGTGTGCAAAGTTAAACTCTGACAAAAAAGCATCCGCTTCATGCAAGATTGGAAGATCTGGTCTAATGTGCAGTGTTAGCTGGGAGATAGTTTAGATTTTGCTGATATATTGAGGTGAAACTATTCCAGAATGACTTCCATCTTCCCTAACAACAAATTTCATAAAGTCTTTTACTCGCACAGTTAAAAGTAAATTATATAGCTTTACTTCACTGTGGTTAAGAATTTTTCAAAGGGGTCCTCACAATCTCTGGAGTTACAGTAAGTGTGAGCAGCGTTTCAGTTATATCTATGATTTAATACGGTGTGACATTTTAAATTCACCGTGAATCTCTGCCACCCTCTGCACGATATGTTGCATTGATTTTACATCACTGCCACTCATTGTTGCCCATAACTGTCAGCAGTGCATTCATGGGACAATGAAGACAGATACAAAAAGCTGGAGTAACTCAGCGGGTCAGGCAGCATTTCTGGAGAACATGGATTGGTGACGTTTCACAGAGTGCTGGAGTAACTCAGCGGGTCAGGCAGCATCTGTGGAGAACATGGATAGGTGACGTTTCACAGAGTGCTGGAGTAACTCAGCGGGTCAGGCAGCATTTCTGGAGAACATGGATAGGTGATGTTTCACAGAGTGCTGGAGTAATTCAGCGGGTCAGGCAGCATCTGTGGAGAACATGGATAGTGACGTTTCTCAGAGTGCTGGAGTAACTCAGCGGGTCAGGCAGCATCTGTGGAGAACATGGATAGGTGACGTTTCACAGAGTGCTGGAGTAACTCAGCGGGTCAGGCAGCATCTGTGGAGAACATGGATAGGTGACGTTTCACAGAGTGCTGGAGTAACTCAGCGGGTCAGGCAGCATCTGTGGAGAACATGGATAGGTGACGTTTCACAGAGTGCTGGAGTAACTCAGCGGGTCAGGCAGCATTTCTGGAGAACATGGATAGGTGATGTTTCACAGAGTGCTGGATTAATTCAGCGGGTCAAGCAGCATCTCTGGAGAACAAGGATACGTGACGTTTCGGGTCAAAACCCTTCTTCAGATGAATCTATTGACAGTAGGTTTGCCATAGTCAACCCCAGAAGTTGCATCCTTACCCTCTCCTGCCTCTTAAACATTGCTACCATATCTGTTTCAACAGCCTGCCCTGGTAGCATGCTCCAGATACCCACCACTCTCTGTGTGAAAAACCTCATATGCATACATCCGCATACCTCCTCTAAATGCTTTCCCTCTCATATTAAACCTATGCCCTGAGAAAAAGAGCTCTGACTATCTACTTCAACTGTGACTTTCATGAATTTATATACTTCTATCAGTCCAGAGAGTCCAATTCACGTTTGCTCAACCTCTTATCATAGAATCATAGAAAATAGGTGCAGGTGTAGGCTATTCGGCCCTTCGAGCCTGCACCGCCATTCAATATGATCATGGCTGATCATCCAACTCAGTATCCTGTGCCTGCCTTCTCTCCATACCCCCTGATCCCTTTAGCCACAAGGGCCAGATCTAACTCCCTCTTAAATATAGCCAATGAACTGGCCTCAACTACCTTCTGTGGCAGAGAATTCCACAGACTCACCACTCTCTGTGTGAAAAAAGATCTTCTCATCTCGGTCCTTAAAGACTTCCCCCTTATCCTTAAACTGTGACCCCTTGTTCTGGAGTTCCCCAACATCGGGAACAATCTTCCTGCATCTAGCCTGTCCAACCCTTTAAGAATTTTGTAAGTCTCTATAAGATCCCCACTCAATCTCCTAAATTCCAGCGAGTACAAGCCGAGTCTATCCAGTCTTTCTTCATATGGAAGTCCTGCCATCCCAGGAATCAGTCTGGTGACTCTTCTTATAGTAATACTCGCCAATGCAGGCAATATCCTGGTGAATCTTCTCTACACCTTTTCCAAAACCTCCACATCATTCCTACAATGGAGCAACCAGAAATGTACTCCAAATGTGTTCCAAACTAAGTTTATTCATTGCAATATGACTCTCAACTTTTATAGTCAACACCACTTCCAAAGAAGTGGGGAGAAAGCAGGAACAGGATACTGATTCTGGATGGTAAGCCATGATCATATTGAATAGCAGTGCTGGCTCGGACCAAATGGCCTATTCCTGCACCTATTTTCTATGTCTGTGTTTAAGACAAACATATCATACGCCTTGTTTTCCACTCCCTTGTGTTTCCACTTTCTCCTTATAATCTCTCTGAATCTGCAAGAGTAAGGTGCTACTTCAGAAACGGGACACAGAGGGATGGTGGTGCAGCGGTAGAGTTGTTGCCTTACAGCGGCAGAGACCCAGGTTCGATCCTGACCACAGGTACTGTGTGTACCGAGTTTGTATGTTCTCCCCATGACTGTGTGGGTTATTTCTGGGTGCTCCGGTTTCCTCCCACACTCCAAAGATGTATAGGTTTGTCACTCAATTGGCTTCAGTAAAATTGTGGAATTGTCCCAGGTGTGTAGGATAGTGTTGGAATACAGGAATTGCTAGTCGGCGCAACTCGATGGGCTGAAGGACCTGTTTCCACGCAATATCTCTAAACTAAACTAAACTAAATTTGTCTTTCATTTTAGTGTTCTATTTAACATGATAGATTCAGAGTGAGTCATTTAAAAGACATTTAGACAGACACATGAACCAGAGGAACTGCAGTTTAAATAGGTATCATGGTCAGCATAGACATCGTTGGCCAAAGGGCCTCTTCCACTACTGTACTGGTTATGAGTCAATAAACCTCGGTGGTTATTAAACATTCCTGCAGGCACAACATGAAGAAATATTATCCCAAGAATATTATTTATAACTCAAATAAATAGTTTATCAGATCACTTTTAATTGCTGCTTATGGGATCTTGTTTTGTTTTTCCTATTTTATAACTTTGACTACAAATTATCTGAAATCTTTAAAAGTGGAAAGCCCATTTGTGCTGACACAGGATGTGCAGGTTGAATGGTCTCATGTGTTGTAAAATCTATGGACTGTCAGTTAAACCAAGATTGACCAGCTTTTTTCAGTACTTAGGACCAAATTGCTTGGGTGTAGATACCTGCTCTTGAGCAGTAGACTTGGTCTACAATGGTCTATACCTCCTTAAACATGTACCCATGGAATGAGTGCATCAGACTGCAATAAGACCAAAGGATATAATGGGGTTTAGAAAAAGGGATTCCACTTCACAACATTTTCCACAAGATCGCAAAATCATATTGAAATTAAAATCAATACTCTTCTCACACGTTATATGAATAGGTATATATCGAAGGGTTGTCTTTCTAGATGCAGGGTTATTGGTCTTCTCTAGGTGACACAGGTGCCTGCTTTTGAAAACAAGACTTCCCCCAAACCATAAAATCCTTTGTCAAGTTGGAGGCGGAGTCGAGTTGGAAGAGTTGCTGTTTATTGGACTGTTGTATTGGACAAGCTGACAGCTGAGATGTTGAGACAGGTAGATAAGAGCTAGGAACTCAGGATAAACATTCTGATCACTTCCCTCAACCTCACTTAAGCTGCTGTATTCTGTCTCATTTCTGTATTGTCTTCCTGCTTT
The DNA here is from genome assembly GCA_035221665.1 of Okamejei kenojei. Classification (NCBI taxonomy): domain Eukaryota; kingdom Metazoa; phylum Chordata; class Chondrichthyes; order Rajiformes; family Rajidae; genus Okamejei; species Okamejei kenojei. The sequence continues at coordinate 72,123 of CM069154.1, read as the reverse complement.
CCATGTTTTATGCCTAAAACATGTTTCGCTTTATTATTTTTTTAAGGCCATTTATCCAATGTACTATCACTTTTTAATGATAGGCAAATCTGATTCATTATTTAATCGCTTTTTGCTCTTCTGTGTGAAAAATGTCTTCCTCCTGACAACCTTTCTCTTAAATTCTCACGTGTTTAATTTTCAAAGCTCTTCAGGTAAACAAAAAGTATATTTTTACTCAAGTTGTGGGAAATGTAGTACTGGGCTGGTGTTCAACTGCGAGGCGGTCGGTGAGTGACCTTGTTTCTTTGATTGGCTTTTAAGAGAAAGTTGAGTTAGAAAATTCCTCCTGAAAGAGAAATGCACTGCTGAATAATTTTGTTTTTGTAAGAAGCATAAGTAATAATATTTCTTATTTCCCTTTTTTAATAGATTTTGTTTTGCACTTTACAGCCCTGCAATGAAATATCTTTCTTAGACAAAGCGTAAAAAGTCCGCAGCAGAGAACTGGTGAATATCCTGAAATAGTTTAGGGAAAGCATGTAATCATGATATGGTTTGAAGTAATCTTTATTTTCCTTCTCTAATTCAGCTGTAAAACCTGATTCTATTGACATCTTGAAATAGATGGCTTGGATAAGATCAGAACAATGTAACCATGTGCAAGATTTGGTGGGTAAAACTGGTTTAATGTGCAAGCATGGAATGTTCACTGTTCCACGGTGCGCATCATTGAAAGGCAATCTTAGATAGTTGGGAAGTTGAAGGAACAACATGTAAGTCTATTTTCTCCCATTTCTGAGATCATTTTGAAACGTGTGGTTCACTATTTTATTAAGAATACAATGTAATTTTAAAATGAACAGTTTCAATTTGCATCAAAACATACAATGAAGAAAGACATTTTTAACAAGATTAATCTTCCCAGAATTGCACTGAATCAAGTTACTCTGAATAATCCTATAATATCTGATGCGGGGTCTTGACCCAAAACATTGATAAATCGTTTCCATCCCAACCTACACACTGATGCTGCCTGACCCATTGAGTTTCACCTGTTGAATTTCTCAAGCAGTTTGTTTCTAATTTTCACCCCAAATTCGGGGTGGGAGATTGCAACCTTCACGTGGTCCGCCCTGTTTCGACAAATGCAATCAACCCGGCGTGCACAATCAAATAAGATCAAACAGAACAAGTTGTCCGACAACTTTAGGCTGTGCAAGCCATACGCAAGAAGAAGACCCCAAATTCCAGCATCTGCAGTCTCTTGGATCTCAGAAACCTGACCGGGTGAGTTGGTTTAAAAACAAATTAATCAGAAATGTGTCTTAAGAATAATTGCAAAACTATGTTTTATATTAAAATATAATGCTTTGTGTTAAGACTTTTAATCAAAATCTGATCAAATTACATTTGTTCAATCGACTGGAATATCATATTGTTACATGTTAACATAAATAAATCCCAGAGAAAAACTAAATACTTTTAATTAAAATTGAGACATGGGAAATTCCAGAGGGCAAATCTTTTCCTTTTAAGAAATTGTAATGATCCCAACTTTCAAACTTTTGTAGGTGATCAGTGCAGCTGTGAACAGGTTACGAGGTGAAAGCGCTGCATTTACACAAGTTGCAGCAACTCCCAATCAACAATGACTGTTTGTTTTTTAGAACCTGCACAAACCTGCAGAAAGGAGGTATGTTTGACAAGTCTGAAATAGTCTGACAATCTGTAGTTGCCAGGTGTACTCACCCTAGGCGTGGACCTACTCACTCTAAACCTCGCTGCTATCCCTAATATGTGGGAAACTTTTTTCCATAAAAGGAAATGTGTCTGTCCTTGTACGCAGGTGATCTCAGGTAAATTCTGCTGCTTAACCATTTGAGTGATGGATTTCCATACTCACTCTCAATCATGTAAGCATTGCCAGATGGAAAAGTTGAATCTTTCAAAATGAGATGAACAGAATAAAGTTGAACTGATTGACATATCTGAAACCTACATTTTGATCCAATATGTAGCTTGCTTTTTAATGCAATGTTTTTTTTATTCCAAACTCCAAAACCCACATTCCATTTCACTAAATGTATATATCTGTACGTTCTTTCAATTAAGCAGGTCTGTTATCAATGCTTGCAGGCAATAGACGCAATGCTCAAGACTATAATTAAAGCCTTTCAATCCACAAAATCTCAAAATATAGTTAAGGCTAAACAATTAATCTGCAAGGAAAGTTCAACATTTTCTAAAATTTTCTTATGAATTAGCCTTCTTTGTACCCTTATGTTATTACACCATTCCAAGTAATTAAAAGAAATTCAACTTCTCAACAGGTCACTTGCCAGGATTTATTGTCGTATTTTTTTCACAATCTTAGAATGATAAAACCTGTCTTCACGAGTGGGAAAATCTCAAACCAAGGGAATAACTCAAGGTAATGGGCTAGTTATTTAAAACTCAGGTGTGCAGAAATTTCTTCTGCCAGTGGGTGGGGAATATCAGGAATTTTCTATCCCAGTAGGCGGTAAAAGCTGAATCATTAGAAGTATTTAAAGTGGAAGTGGATAAAGATTTGACCGTGGAAGATAAATGGGAACTGGTACATGGGAGGGGCTGAGACAAACATCGATCAGTTGAGATCATAGTGTACGTCTGGGCAGGCTTGAAGAGCTTGGTGGCCAATTTCTGTTCATTTCCCTTCACTATGAATAGATGCACAACAATTTTGTTGTTTTGTTGAGCTCCAGCACTGACACATCAGACTGGAATAATTTCATTACAAAAACTTTAGTGCCTTCTGTTAAAACGTTATATCTTCAAAACTTTATATGGATTTCAGAGAAGGCATTTACATATGTAAAATAAAAAAAGGAAAGCAGAGGAAATAGCTAATGCATTTATATGATTTAGTTTTAGAAATTAATTATCGATTATGATGCAACTCATAAACTGGCTTATTGCTCCTGATATTATTTTAACCTTCTTTAGGATGCTGTGGTAAGCTTGGAATGGTGCATAATATTTTGAAACTATTTAACAAAATTGAAAGCTTACTGGCAGAAAACAGCAACTGGTTCACTGGAATGTTTGAATTTACAGCTCTAGAATTGGTTCCAGGCCGCCTGCAGTAACGGACAAATGAATTTGGAAATTACTCCACTTTGCTATGCTCAATTATCAGTTAGATCAGGGATAAGTCCAGAATTCACTTATTTATTCTTGTACAACGGCCTACAGGATGAAAACTGAAAACGTATTGAGCGATAGGTACATGATTGAAAAGCTGACGAGGTTTGCATGGATAAAGCACACGGAACACACTGTCACATGGTCTGCGAAAGTGTGGACCATGATGCAGTGCGACTTTCTTTGATATAACCTGCAGATCAATGTCCTTATTAATTTCAAAATGCCAAACAATAACTCTTTCTGCAGCACAAATGGGCACATAATCTTTCATTTTAAAAATGGCCAATGATTAGAAATATTTGCCAGCTCAGATCCTTTGAGGATTTTTTAAAAGACTAACCGATATGGACTAATTGAATGCATTAATAGCTGTTAACAGCAGAATTTAATACAAAGTGAGCTACTATAATATTAAAAATGGTTAGCAGATTTTACTGTTTGGATGTATGAGTACAAACATCAATCACATGAAATAATACTACTACAACTATTTTATATTGGCATTATATGTGTCGATGTACAAAATGTAATTTTGAAAATGTGACCAAGACATGTAAAGGACAAACTTTGATCCAGTAAAACTAGACCTCTACTGATGTACTGATGTAACCCATCCATCCATTCTACTGTCCTTCATTCCACCGGAGTCTGTAATGTAACCAATCAGATTTCAGTGGAATGAAGTACATGAGACATGGAACACATTCTTCCAATCAACGTTCTCTGAACAATGGGTAACTCAACCAAACAACAAGAGAAGAACCCTACTCTGTCAACCAACTTGAAGAAGTATAATCAATATAATTTTTCATTACAGACTTGCATTTAAAGAAGTAGAGATGAATAAAATAATTCAGTGATAAGTTATGTACTAGCATTAGTCAGAAATTAATCACCGTACTTTTGATCTTCTGGTGTGTAATCTGAGAAGGTATAAATGTTATAAAATAGGCTAAATTAAATTAAACCACACATTGAGGCGTTGTGAACAATCTGGAGTTTCGCTTCCATGAAGTTGCTGCCAATTCATCGAGAGTTTCAACCAGCCCAGGTCTTACAAATCTTACAGAATGAACGTGGACCTTTCAACAGTCTGAAGAAACAGTGTGCCTCCTGCAATTCATGTTCAGAATTGAAAACTATTATAAATGCTTCAGTTACATTTGTGCAATGTTCTCTACCAATTAAACCTAGCAGGCACCAGTTTTTGAGAAACAGAGAATCAGGAAATTCACAGCATAGGAGCTATTCAGTACTATTTCACATTCTGGTCAAAAAGAAACTTCCCAAAATAATCACACTTTCCATCAATGGTCCAAGACTCTTACATTGCATGTCTGATTGCTGTTTAAATGTGATGCAGTCCTACCAAGCAGACACTTCCAAACCCCTACCATCTTCGAATGAAAAATTAATTTCAATATTTTCCCTATAATTGATCTGCTTATAACTTTAATTCTGTCTTCCAGTTTTGATCCCTCTGCTGGTCAAATGTCCTTGACTGCTTATTCTGTCTTCATAACTCTTCATAATATTATACATACCTGCAGTGCAACACAGTTCCTTTTAATGCTGGAGTAACTCAGCAGGATAGGCATCATCTCTGGAGAGAAGGAATGGGCAACGTTTCATGTCGAGACCCTTCTTCAGACTTATGTCAGGGGAGTGGGCGGGACAGAGATAGAATGTAGTCAGAGACAGTAAGACTGGTGGGAGAACTGGGAATAGACAAAAGACAATAGACAATAGGTGCAGGAGGAGGCCATTCAGCCCTTCGAACCACTACTGCCATTCAATACGATCATGGCTGATCATCCATAATCAGTACCCCATTCCTGCCTTCTCACCATATCCCCTGACTCCGTTATCTTTAAGAGCTCTATCTAACTCTCTCTTGAAAGCATCCAGAGAATTGGCCTCCAGCCCTCCACTGCCTTATGAGGCAGAGAATTCCACAGATTCATTAACCTCTGAAAAAGTTTTTCCTCATTTCCGTTCTAAATTGCTTACCCCTTATTCTTAAACTGTGGCCCCTGGTTCTTGACTTCTCCGGGAACATGTTTCCTGCCTCTAGCGTGTCCAAACCCTTAATAATCTTATATGTTTCAATAAGATCCTCTCTCATCCTTCTAAATTCCAGAGTATTCAAGCCCATGTTGATACAAGCCATTCTATCAACATATGATAGTCATGTCATCCCGGGAATTAACCTGGTGAACCTACGCTGCACTCCCTCAATAGCAAGAATGTCCTTCTTCAAATTTGGAGACCAAAACTGCACACCGTACTCCTGTTGTGGTCTCACTAGGGCCCTGTACAGTTGCAGAAGGACTTATTTTCTCCTATACTCAACTCCTCTTATTATGAAGGCCAACATGCCATTCGCTTTCCTCACTGCCTGATGTACCTGCATGCTTCCTTTCAGTAACTGATGAACAAGGACCCCCAGATCTCGTGGTACTTCCTCTTTTCCCAACTTGACACCATTCGGATAATAATCTGCCTTCCTATTTCTGCTACTAAAGTGGATAACCTCACATTTATCCACATTAAATTGCATCTGCCATGCATCAGCCCACTCACCCAACCTGTCCAAGTCACTCTGCATCCTCATAGCATCCTCCTCACAGTTCACACTGCCACCCAGCTTTGTGTCATCTGCAAATTTGCTAATGTTACTTTTAATTCCTTCATCTAAATCATTAATATATTTGTAAATAGCTGCTGTCCCAGCACTGAGCCTTGCGGTATCCCACTAGTCACTGCCTGCCATTCTGAAAGGGACCTGTTTATCCCCAATCTTTTTTTCCTGTCTGCCAACTAATTTTCGATCCATGTCAGTACCCTACCCACAATACCATTTGCTCTAATTTGCCCACTAATCTCCTATGTGGGACCTTATCAAATGCTTTCTGAAAGTCCAGGTACACTACAACCACTGGCTTTCCCTAGTCCTTCCTAGTTACATCCTCAAAAAAGTCCAGAAAATTAGTCAAGCATGATTTCCAAATGTGCGGCTATCCAATTCTGCTATCCAAATGTGCGGCTATTTCATCTTTTATAATTGACTCTGGCATCTTCCCCGCCACCGATGTCAGGCTAACTGGTCTATAATTCCCTGTTTTCTCTCTCCCACCTTTCTTAAAAAGTGGGATAACATTAGCTACCCTCCAATCCACAGGGACTGATCCTGAATCTATAGAACATTGGAAAATGATCACCAAATCATCCATGATTTCTAGTCACTTCCTTAAGTACCCTGGGATGCAGACCATCAGGCCCTGGGGATTTATCAGCCTTCAGTCCGATCAGTCTATCCAACACCATTTGAGGGGCAGGGGATGGAGAGATAGGGTTTTAGTCTAACTTCAAATAGGCCTTGCTTTTCCTCTCTCTCCATTTCCAGTTCTCCCACCAGTCTTACAATCTCCAACTTCATTCTATTTCTGTCCCGCCCACTCCCCTGACATCAGTCTGAAGAAGGGTCTCGACCCGAAATATCACCCATTCATTCTCTCTAGAGATGCTGCCTGTCTCGCTGAGTTACTCCAGCATTTTGTGTTTACCTTTGATTTAAATCAGCATCTGCAGTTCTTTCCGACACATTTATTTTTTATGTGGTGTCCAGAAATGAACACGGTGACCTGTCTTATGTTGTGTCCTTCCAACCGTAATCCCATTTGTCTTCATATAGCCCACATCCCACATCGCCCCAATCCACGTACTTTTCCAAATGTGCCTCGTCAACCACCTCCTCAGGCAGCTTGTTCCATATCCTCACCATCCTCTGTGGGGATCATGACAGAAGCCTCCTCGTGGCGATCCCCGGAAACAATGACATAATGCACTCATTTCCCTCGCACCTTAAACCTAGTTCTTGACATGGCTACCCTTGGTAAATCAAACTACAAAGAGTGCAATCTGTATAAGAATGTTGTCAGGACTATGTGTATGGAGGGGTCGGACAGGCTAGGACTTTATTCCTCAGAGCATAGGAGATCGAGGCATGAAGTTAGTGAGGTATGTAAAATCATAAGGGGCATCGGTAGGGTAAATGCACACTGTCTTTTTCTCAGTTGGTGAATCAAGAATGGGAGGATATAGCTTGAAGGTGAGGGGAAAGATTTAATAGGAACTGAGGGGAACTATTGCACACAGAATGTGGTGGGTTTCTGGAACAAGCTGCCGGAGGAAATGGTTGAGGCAATAATGACATTTAAAAGAGATTTGGACAGGGATGGACTTGAAAGGTTTAGAGGGATATGCCTAAACGTGAGCAAATGGGGTGAGGGAAGAGGAGCATTTTGGTTGACATGGATGAGTTGGGCTGAAGGGCCCGTTTCCATGCTGTATGACTCTATGCAACAGAACTGGTTAGGATTAGGGTTAGGTCATGGTAATGGCCATGCATGGTTGGAAGAGGTTCATTCTGCTGCAGACTATGTGAGAGTTTCTGTTTGCACCTGCTGTGTACATCCTACAACTCAACATTTCACAACTTCTACATCCGCCTTTGGGTAAAAGTCTTATGCACAAGATAAAAGTTGGGGTTTGGAAGAATCACGTGCGATCTTATTAGAAAATATAATATTCTTAGGGGGCATGACAGAGAAGATTTTGAGATGATTACACTGGGGGGAATACACATGTGAGAGAAGATGGTTACAATGTCGGGGCAGTTCATTAAAACTGGAGTTTCTTACCATAGAGGTTTGTGAATCCGTGCAGCATTGTCTGTTTCTTTTGTTCCTTAGTTGAGATGTCTAAGAATGAGCAGGCTTTAGGACCCAGAGGAATTTGGCAATTGGATTCCTATTGTTGCTTTGCTTGATTCTAAATTCCAAATATGTTTAAATCTAAACTCTGCTAGAAACTCCATATCCACACACAAGATGGGATTTGTCAGGAAACTAGCAGTTCTACTTTTGTGCCTTGGAACATGTTCAGCAGAGGACACAGGTTAGAATTGAAAGCTTTGTTCAATTTCCACAGCCAAGGGATTGGAGGATGTGAGGATTACCCTGAATAATTTTGTTCACAGTTGTGTTTTAGAATGAATTATTTTCTCTCAACAAAAATGGGAGGTCATCGTTAGGTTCAATATTTTAGAAATTGGAAATTTCAAAGCAAAGCAACAGATATTGGATCTATGAAATGTCTAAACAGCAGTTGGTTGCCGAGGTGAACATAAACTATCCAGTACTCCTTTAGAATGTCATAACAAGCAGCTGCAGATGCTGGTTTATACCAAGGATAGACAAAAAATGCTGGAGTAACAATGGAGCAATATTCATATCATTGGGTTGTAAGCTACCCAAGCAGAATACGAGGTGCTGTTTCTCCAGTTTGCGTGTGGCCTCACTCTGACGGTGGGGGAGGCCCAGGACAGAAAGCTCAGTGGGAGAATGGGAAGGAAGTTAAAATGGTTAGAAACTGGGAGCTCCAGTAAGCCTTTGCGGTCCGAGCACAAATGTTCAGTGAAAGAGTCGCCAAGACTACGCTTGGTCTCACCGATGTACAGGAGGCCAGATCGGAAACACCGGATACTGTAGATGAGGTGTTGCCGCTGCACAGGAGCCCTCCTCCACTGACCATATCGCGTTTCCAGAATCAATCACAGAGCTTTGGGGTGGGAGTGGGATGGGAGTGGGGCTGAGATGGAGTGGGAATGGGATGGGGTGGGAGTGGGAGTGGGATAGGGTGGGAGTAGGGGTGGAGTGGGGGTGGAGTGGGATGGGATGGGGTGGAGTTGGAGTGGGATAGGGTTGGAGTAGGGGTGGAGTGGGGGTGGAGTAAGATGGGATGGGGTGGGAGTGCAAGTGGGATAGGGTGGGAGTGGGAGTGGCATAGGGTGGGGAGTGGGGGTGGAGTGGGGGTGGAGTGGGATGGGATGGGGTGGGAGTTGGAGTGGGATAGGGTGGGAATGGGGGTGGAGTGGGATGGGATTAGGTGGGAGTGGGAGTGGGGGTGGGCTAGGGCTGGGAATGGGATGGAGTGGGAATGGGAGGTGAGCCCACAGGCAATTCAGAGCTGTTGACTTTCACCTTCACCTTGCAAAGCCGCCATCTTATTCTGGAAGAAGGTGCAGTCTCTACAGTCAGCACCAGAGGCCCAGGTTAACCCCAGTACTGGAGCTGTGAGGGAGCTGCTCTACCAGCCGCGTTACTGCGCCATTCTCATTCATAACATTATTGGCAAATTAACTAGTTGAACAGAAATTTTTAATGGATACAATCGATACAACAATCCCATCTCATTCACTTACGGAGATAAATTCTCTTTCTCAGCTGCAGATGATATCGGAATTCACCAAATGAGTCGAATTGCAGATCTTCTCACCTCTGTTGAATGTGAAGCTTTACACACAAAGCTCACTAACCCTGAAAAGAATATCATGGAGGAGATTGATAACATGTTGGAGGAAAATGACAATCTATTCAAGACTAGAAAACGCAGAGAACTCGGTAGGTATATCCACAAAATAGCAAACCTCTACAAAGTTACTAATCAGAAAAATGTACATTTTCAACCAATTTGTTAAATATATTACAAACAACAATAAGAGCCCAATTAATTGGTGACCAAAGTGTAAAGTGTAAAATATTCTATATTTTACTAACTTAAAGTTGAATATTTAGGGTCAGATTGGCAACATGCATCAATTTTGAGCATTAGGTTTGCCAATGAACATGGTACATACGACATACAACAGTATGGGAACTATGATCCAGCATGTCTGTACTGACCATGAAGCTAATCAAACTAATTCTGTCCATGGTTGGTATCCCGACCATGCCAGTTAATGCATCTGTATAAATGGCTCTAACATTCCTATCATATTCAGTTCTGTTTATTTATTGTCATGCGTACCGAACACCAGCATTTTCCACACACCTATCACCCATTCATCTGTGTAAAATGTGCCTCACAAATCTCCTTTAAACCTTTCCCCTCTCACCTTAAACCTATGGCCTCTTGTATTTTCCTTTCCATCCTAACTATCTTCCTTATCGATGCCTCTCATCATTCTGTACACTTCTATCTGATTGCTTCCTTAGCCTCCAGTCCTCCAGAGAAAACATCCAAAGTTTGCACAAACTCTCTTTAACCTAATACCATCTAATCCAGGCAGCATACTTGTGAAACATTAAATTCTGGAGCAACTCAGTGTGTCAGGCGGCATAAGTGGAGGGAATGGACAAATGATATTTCAGGTCAGCACCGTTCATCAAACTAGTTTCTGTGTCTTCTCCAAAGGCCCACATCTTTCCTATCGTGTGGCAACCAGAACTGTACATAATACTCCAAATGTGGTCTGACCAAAGTTACATATAATTAAAAATGACTTTCTAACTTTTATACACAATGCCCAAACTAATGAAGGCAAGCATGTCGTCTTCACCATCCTCTCTACTTGTTGTTCCCACTCCTGCATTGTCTTCATCATCTCCCCCAGACCACCTTCACTCTGATGCTGAGTGGGTAAGGTTCCACATGGTGGGCTGCCCTTGACGGTTACTTCTTCTTCTTGCGTATGGTGTGCACAGCCTAAAGTTGTAGGTCAACTTGTTCTATTTATGGGATCCAGAGTTAGTTGACTGGATACAGAATTGGCTTCATGGATGGAAGCAGAGAGTGATGGTGGAAGGTTGTTTTGAACTGAAGGCTTGTGACTAGTGGTGTGCCTCAGTTATTGGTTCTGGGCCCATTGTTGTTTGAGGTTTAGGTCAAGGATTTGGAGGGAATGCACAAGACAGGATTAGTGAATTTGCAGTTGATAATGTAAGTGACTGCACTTTCAATCCTGTTGCAGGAAATGTTGATCACTCCCTTGCCTCTGCAAGATGCTTCCTGAACCACTGACCATCAACTCCTCCCTGGCTACAGCAATGGTGTCAGACTACTAATGCTGCACCATTGTTTACAATGAGAGGAAGCAGTAAACAATAACTACAGGCCGGTTTGTACAACATTAAATTAACGTAGAAAGGTAAATTACTGAAAGTGGTCAAAGAGCCACATGGCCCAGACACATTTTTTTAAAAGAAGGAACTGCAGATGCTGGAGAATCGAGGGTACACAAAAAGCTGGAGAAACTCGGCGGGTGCAGCAGCATCTTAGATGCTGCTGCACCCGCTGAGTTTCTCCAGCTTTTTGTGTACCCTGGCCCAGACACATGATAGGTGCCAACTACACCCGGCTACACTCTAATATTAGCAGCTACACGAACTCAGAGGGATTCTGAGTATTTAGAAATAAACTATTTATTGTTTGGTATGAGCAAGTTGGGCCGAAGGGCCTGTTTCCATACTGTATCATTCCATGACTATAAACAAAGGCAGTCAGAGGGGTTTCTGAAGGGAAGATCATATATCGCCATAATGATTGAATATTTTGAAGGCTTAACAAGGAAGGTTGATGAGGATAATGTATTTGATATAATCTACACAGATTTCAGCAGGAATTTCACTAAACTCTATAAATAGAAGTGAAAGCATGTTGGTTCCAAAGGCAGAAATTGTGGTGATATTTACAGTGCTTGGATGTTGACTGCTGAAGCTGCTGCTGCTGCATGGAGCAAGCAGTGCAAGTCGAAATAGGCTGATTCTCCTGTGTTCTCCTGTGCTGCAACTGTTCTACAATTCTATGATGCTGAGATACCTTTATAAAATGTCGTCTTTGGTTTCCGGCTGTTCAGATTCATTTCTATCAGGACGGGATCCTTCTTCAGACTTAAATCCAGACCAGAAACGTCACCTATCCATGTTTTCCACAGATGCTGCATGTCCCGCTGATTTACTCCAGCACTCTGTGTCTTTCCTTGTAAACCAACATTTGCAGTTCCTTGTTTCCACATTCATTTCTGTCCTTGAGCTGGTTGGAGTTTAATTTATTAAGGATACGACAGGGACTGAACAATGTTAACACATCGTCTCAATGAAAGCTGCTCATTGCCAGAGATTTACTGCTGCAGGACACATCATCAGTGTTCTTTTCCATCATTCATTGTTCTGTTTCTTAGATGACTTCAGAAACTGCGTGGACATTTTAATTGAGTGGCTGCGGGATGATGGAGACAGCATGTACTGGGATCGCCTGTCACGGGCACTCAGGCAGGTTGGTCGAGAAGATATTGATAACGGTAATTCTTTCAATAATTACTGCATATTTAGCCAGTAAGCATTCGATAATCATCGTTAGCTTGTCAAAATGCTGCCAATAACCAGACGTCCAACAAGATTTAAAATCAGTCATTTCAGTTACTGAATTCTAAAGATTATCACATTATTCCTATAATATTATGTAGCAAGAGTAGAACTGATTCTAACCATCAATTTGATGAGAGGACATTTATTAGCTAAAGGCAGGAGCAGAGATTCCATATCTTGTTTTCAGTTTATTTATGTTTGGTCTTATATTTTTACAATTTATTATACGAGGTTACAAAATTACAATGACAACTTCTTTCAGGAAGATGGACTTTTCTGATAGCTAAAATCTACCCCATTTTGCCAGAAATGCGAAAAAATATGAACCAAGACAAGACTTTGGAGGTGTATAAGAATATTGAAGAATATGGTAAAACACTGGAGAACGCACACTCCTCACTGATTGTAACTGATGATGAAATTAAAATGAAGGACAGTAACAGAGACAAACGGAGTGAACGTAAGTTCAAATTCGGATAGTTAAACATGTATCTTTGTCATGCATAGAGATTTATACTTTGGGACCTATAGACACAAGGAACTGCAGATGCTGGAATCTTGCTCAACACATTCGCAGAGTGCTGGAGTAACTCAGTAGGTCAGGCAGCATCTGTGGAGGACATGGATAGGTGACGTTTCACAGAGTGCTGGAGTAACTTAGCGGGTCAGATTTCATCTGTGGAGAACAAGGATAGGTGACGTAGAACACAAACTACTGATTTGCCTCGGATCCCATGCATCTTAATGTTCTGAATCAGCCTACGATGAGCGACTTTATGAAATGCCTTATTAAATCCATGTAGACAACACCCACCACCCTAGCCTCATAAATCACCTTTGTTACTTCTTCATAAAAATCTATCAAATTGGTAAGACATATGAAAGGTTGAAATGTTTGAATGTTGAGCTGCCAGTTCTGTTCCTATCGTTTCATGTTTCTGTGAAGCACACACATAGTTTCAAGCACTTTACCCATAATACATACTCCTTGTATTACCCACCTTCATTAATCTCTGTGCCGATCCTTCCTTTGAGATTTACTGGTCGTAACCTTGACCTTCCCATCGGTTGGTTCCCCCACTTTTTGATCTGGTTTCTACCCATTTGCTTTCTACTTTAAACCCTCCTGAATATCAATTCTCGCTGCAAAGATATTAATTCCCCTCCAGTTCAGATGCAATCTGACCCTCTTGTCCAGCCCCTGGAAGAGAGCCCAATAATCTATATTTGAACTTGGTCTTCCTGCACCAGCTTCTTAGCCACATCTTGAACTGCACTATCTTTCGATTCCTTGCCTCACTAACATGTGGCATAGATAGTAATCCTGACATTTCAATCCTGGAGGTTCTGTTTTCAATCTAAATTCTCTTTGCAGGACCTCACCTCCCTTTCTACCTCTTTCATTGGAACCAAGATGGACAACAATTCCTGGCTGTTCACCATCGCTCAGACACATCCTTCACCCTGGTACTAGTGTGAAGACACACCATCTAGGAGTCTCGCTTGTGGCCATGGAAACACCAGCCTGTACCCCTGAATATACAGTCCCTTATCACTGGGACTCGCCTGGACTCAGTCCTACCATGGACTTGAGTCTGAAGAAGCATCCCGACCCAAAATATCATCCATCCTTTTTCTCCAGAGATGCTGCCTGACCCGCTGAGTTACTCCAGCACTCTACCGTGGACTTAGTTGTAACATGTCCTACCGCGCTGTCCTACCATGCATTTAGTCTTATCAAGCCGGGACTTAGTCTTACCATGCTGTTCAACAGAGCAATACATGGTGCTGCCATCTTGGCTGCTGCTATGTGCCCCTGAGAGCCCATCACACAACAGGATCCAAAATGGTGCACACATTTGAGTGGGAGAGAGCCACAGGAGCTCCCACACAAATTGGACTACCTGCCCACCTTTCCTTGCAGAAACCATCTATCTGGCTGCACCTATAAAGCTACCTCCCTGAATCTACCCTCTCTGCCCCCTGTGTGTCCACCTGTGTGTCCATCTGTGTGCCCCACCTGTGCTCCACCTGTGTGCTCCACCTGTGTGCCCCACCTGTGCTCCACCTGTGTGCTCCACCTGTGCTCCACCTGCGTGCTCCACCTGTGCTCCACCTGCGTGCTCCTCCTGTGCTCCACATGTGCTCCACCTGCTTGCTCCTCCTGTGCTCCACCTGTGTGCTCCTCCTGTGTGTCCCTCTGTGTGTCCACCTGTGCTCCTCCTGTGTGCTCCACCTGCTTGCTCCTCCTGTGCTCCTCCAGTGCTCCTCCTGTGCTCCTCCTGTGTGCTCCTCCTGTGTGTCCCTCTGTGTGTCCACCTGTGCTCCACCTGTGTGCTCCACCTGTGCTCCACCTGCGTGCTCCTCCTGTGTGTCCCTCTGTGTGTCCACATGTGCTCCACCTGCTTGCTCCTCCTGTGCTCCACCTGTGTGCTCCTCCTGTGTGTCCCTCTGTGTGTCCACCTGTGCTCCACCTGTGTGCTCCACCTGTGCTCCACCTGCGTGCTCCACCTGTGCTCCACCTGCGTGCTCCTCCTGTGCTCCACATGTGCTCCACCTGCTTGCTCCTCCTGTGCTCCTCCAGTGCTCCACCTGTGCTCCTCCAGTGCTCCACCTGTGTGCTCCTCCTATGTGTCCACCTGTGTGTCCACCTGTGCTCCACCTGTGTGTCCATCTGATCGGTGGAGCTGGACACATCTCCTACGGACATTGTCATCATGGACATTTGACTGCTCCTGTATCTGCTTCTACCGCATCCTCTCGCATCTCAATTCAGATGTCGACTACCCTCTTAGCTTAACATGCTGAGCATTTCCAGCATTTTACAAATGTTTTTGTACTTTTATTGATCAAAAATCTGTTTTCCATTTCAGTTCTGGAGATTAATTGGGATGAACTGGAACTCATTGTTGAAATGGAAAAACTCCCACCTTATCCCAGAAAACCCACCGAAGGATTCAAGATGGTGCTTTGGGGTGTATTTTTTGGTTTTGTTGGCTCCACGTTCTTGGGTGCAATCAGTCTGTATTTCATTGTTAGAATAACGAGGAAAGATTGTTTGGAGATAATGCGTCGCTCTAAAGTGCTTCAGCGCAGCAAGCACCGAAGGCGACCGCTGAAGCAAATGGTGTACTCTTCCGATGATGAGAGTGTGCAAGTGAAAACAAGATCAAAACACCTCAAACGTTACTGCCTGCCTGTTCATGCAGTAGATCAGAACCAAGAAATGGCAAAATCAAAGAGGAGCGGAAACTGAAAAAGGTTCTGTCCAGCTTTGTTTCAGTCATGATAAAGGAAATGTAAAGAAAATTAAAGACTTTTACTGAGCAGTGTCCGAGATGTCTAATACTCAAACAGAACATACCAACTGATGTCATGTCTGCCTCAAAGCAGAAAACAAACAAAAAATAACAATGCCAAATATTTCAAAATTCAAATGTCATATTGTGAATGGAATCTTACTTTATTAGCAAGATCAGTGTACACGATAGAAGATTAGTCAAGTCACGTCAAATCAAGTCACAAGACCAAAGTGCTTTACATTTGTTATAAGAGCAGTGTACACAAGCAGGCTACATGCATATATACAAACAGCCCTCGTTCAGAGGACGTCAGGAAAGGCTTGGGAGAACAGATACGTTTTTAGTCTAGACTTAAAGGAGTCGATGGAGGGGGCAGTTCTAATGGGGAGGGGGATGCTGTTCCACAGTCTAGGAGCTGCGACTGCAAAGGCGCGGTCGCCCCTCAGCTTATGCCTAGACCGCGGGACATTCAGCAACCCCAAGTCGGCCGATCTGAGGGACCTGGAGGTGGTGTAGTGGGTGAGAAGACTTTTAATGTAGGTGGGTGCAAGCCTATTGAGGGTTTTGTAAACAAAGAGGAGGGTCTTGAAATTTATTCGGAACCGCACAGGGAGCCAGTGGAGAGAGGCCAGGGTCGGCGTGATGTGGTCCCTTTTTCGGGTGCCCGTCAGGAGTCTCGCTGCGGCGTTTTGGACCAGTTGCAGGTGGGACAGGGAAGATTGGCTGATGCCAGTGTAAAGGGAGTTGCAGTAATCTAGGCGGGAGGAGATAAATTAGTTCACTTTCTCAACTCCCCCAGTATGGCCAGGAGAGTTTGTTTGGGTTGTCGAATGTAAGTGGAAAGTATAAAGATAATGGAAAGACCCTTGATTTACAGAGGGAACTTGGGGGTCCAAGTCCATAACTCCCTGTAAGCAGCAACAAAGGTGGTATGGAAGGCATATAGCATGTTTGCTGTCATTAGTCAGGGCACTGAATATGAGTCATCTTTATCAAACGTTGATTCGGCATTATTTGGAGTATGATGTGCAGTTCTTGTGACCTCACCTACCGTGAGCATGTGGAGGCGGTAGATAGGATGCAGGTTTGTAAGAATATTGCCTAGATTTGGGGGTTCTAATTCTAATTGGAGCGCCTGAATCGCCACTTTCATAGAAACGTAGAAACATAGAAAATAGGTGCAGGAGTAGGCCATTCGACCCTTCGAGCCTGCACCGCCATTCAATATGATCATGGCTGATCATCCAACTCAGTATCCTGTACCTGCCTTCTCTCCATACCCCCTGATCCCTTTAACCACAAGGGCCACATCTAACTCTGTCTTAAATGTAGCCAATGAACTGGCCTCAACTACCCTCTGTGGCAGAGAATTCCAGAGACTCACCACTCTCTGCGTGAAAAATGTTTTCCTCATCTCGGTCCTAAAGGAATTCCCCCTTATCCTTAGACTGTGACCCCTTGTTCTGGATCTCCCCAACATCGGGAACAATCTTCCTGCGTCTAGCCTATCCAACCCCTTAAGAATTTTGTAAGTTTCTATAAGATCCCCCCTCAGTCTTCTAAATTCTAGCGAGTACAAGCCAAGTCTATCCAGTCTTTCCTCATATGAAAGTACTGACATCCCAGGAATCAGTCAGGTGAACCTTCTCTATACCCCCTCTATGGCAAGAATGTCTTTCCTCAGATTTGGAGACCAAAACTGTACGCAATACTCCAGGTGTGGTCTCACCAAAGCCCTGTACAACTGCAATAGAAACTCCCTGCTCCTATACTCAAATCCTTTCGCTATGAATGCTAACATACCATTTGTTTTCTTCTCTGCCTGCTGCACCTGCATGCCTACTTTCAATGATTGGTGTACCATGACACCCAGGTCTCGTTGCATCTCCCCTTTTCCTAATTTGCCACCATTCAGATAATAGTCTACCCTCCTGTTTTTGCCACCAAAGTGGATAACCTCACATTAATCCACATTATACTGCATCTGCCATGCATTTGCCCACTCACCCAGCCTATCCAAGTCACCTTGCAGCCTCCTAGCATCCTCCTCACACCTAACACTACCCCCCAGCTTAGTGTCATCCGCAAACTTGGAGATGTTATATTCAATTCCCTCATCCAAATCATTAATATATATTGTAAATAGCTGGGGTCCCAGCACTGAGCCTTGCGGTACCCCACTAGTCACTGCCTGCCATTCTGAAAAGGACCCGTTTACTCCTACCCTTTTCTTCCTGTCTGCCAGCCAGTTCTCTATCCACATCAATACTGAACCTCCAGAATCTAAGGAGTTTTGAAAAATTATCACTAATGCATCCACTATTTCTGTGGCTACTTCCTTGAGTACTCTGGGATGCAGACTATCTGGCCCTGGGGATTTATCGGCCTTTAATCCATTCAATTTACCCAACACCACTTCCCGGCTAACCTGGCTTTCACCGAGTTCCTCCACCTTATTTGACCCCCGGTCCCCTGCTATTTCCGGCAGATTATTTATGTCTTCCTTAGTGAAGACAGAACCAAAGTAGTTATTCAATTGGTCTGCCATGTCCTTGTTCCCCATGATCAATTCACCTGTTTCTGGCTGCAAGGGTCCTACATTTGTTTTAACTAATCTCTTTCTCTTCACATAGCTATAAAAACTTTTGCAGTCAGTTTTTATGTTCCCTGCCAGTTTTCATTCATAATCTATTTTCCCTTTCCTAATTAAGCCCTTTGTCCTCCTCTGCTGGACTGAATTTCTCCCATTCCTCTGGTAGGCTGCTTTTTCTGGCTAATTTGTATGCTTCATCTTTTGTATTTATACTCTCCCTGATTTCCCTTGCATGGATGCACTACCTTCCCTGATTTATTCTTTTGCCAAACTGGGATGAACAATTGTTGTAGTTCATCCATGCAGTCTTTAAATTCCTTCCATTTCACATCCACTGTCAACCCTTTAAGAATGACTTGCCAGTCTATCTTGGCCAATTCACGTCTCATACCCTCAAAGTTACCTTTCTTTAAGTTCAGAACCCTTGTTTCTGACTTAATTATGTCACTCTCCATCCTAATGAAGAACTCAACCATATTATGGTCACTCTTGCCCAAGGGGCCACGCACAACAAGACTGCTAACTAACCCTTCCTCATTACTCAATACCTAGTCTAGAATAGCCTGCTCTCTTGTTGGTTCCTCTACATGTTGGTTTAGAAAACTATCCCGCATACATTCCAAGAAATCCTCTTTCTCAGCACCCCTGTCCATTTGATTCACCCAATCTATATGTAGATTGAAGTCACCCATTATAACTGTTTTACCCTTGTTGCACGCATTTCTAATTTCCTATTTGATGCCATCCCCAACTCCACTACTACTTTTAGGTGGCCTGTACACAACTCCCACTAGCGTTTTCTGCCCCTTAGAGTTTCGCAGCTCTACCCATATCGATTCCGCATCCTCCAAGCTAATGTCCTTCCGTTCTATTGCATTAATCTCCTCTCTCACCAGCAACGCTACCCCACCTCCTTTTCCTTTCTGTCTATCCCTCCTGAATATTGAATATCCATATAACCATATAACCATATAACAATTACAGCACGGAAACAGGCCCTCTCGGCCCTTCCAGTCCGTGCCGACCATTTGTTTTCCCCTAGTCCCATCTACCTGCACTCAGACCATACCCCTCCATTCCCTTCACGTCCATATACCTATCCACTTTACTCTTAAATGTTAAAATCGATCCTGCCTCCACCACTTCTGCTGGAAGCTCATTCCACACAGCCACCACCCTCTGATTAAAGAGGTTCCCCCTCACGTTACCCCGAAACCTCTGTCCCTTAATTCTCATGTCATGCCCTCTTGTTTGAATCTTCCCTACCCTCAATGGGAAAAACGTATCCACGTCAACTCTGTCTATCCCTTTCATCATTTTAAAGACCTCAATCAAGTCCCCCCTTAACCTTCTGCGCTCCAAAGAATAAAGACCTAACTTGTTCAACCTTTCATAGAAACATAGAAACATAGAAATTAGGTGCAGGAGTAGGCCATTCAGCCCTTCGAGCCTGCACCGCCATTCAATATGATCATGGCTGATCATCCAACTCAGTATCCCGTACCTGCCTTCTCTCCATACCCTCTGATCCCCTTAGCCACAAGGGCCACATCCAACTCACTCTTAAATATAGCCAATGAACTGGCCTCAACTACCCTCTGTGGCAGAGAGTTCCAGAGACTCACCGCTCTCTGTGTGAAAAAAGTCTTTCTCATCTCGGTCTTAAAGGATTTCCCCCTTTCTCTGTAACATAGTTGCTGGAACCCTGGCAACATTCTAGTAAATCTCCTCTGTACTCTCTCTATTTTGTTGACATCCTTCCTATAACTAGGCGACCAAAATTGTACACCATACTCCAGAATTGGTCTTACCAATGCCTTGTACAATTTTAACATTACTTCCCTACTCCTATATTCAATGCTCTGATTTATAAAGGCCAGCACACCAAAGGCTTTCTTTACCACCCTATCTACATGCGATTCCACCTTCAGGGAACTATGCACAGTTATTTCTAGATCCCTCTGTTCCACAGCATTCCTCAATTCCTACCATTTACCATGTACTTCCTATTTTGATTTGTCCTGCCAAGATGTAGCACTTCACACTTAACTGCATTAAACTCCATCTGCCATCTTTCAGCCCACTTTTCCAAATGGCCCAAATCTCTCTGTAGACTTTGAAATTCTACTTCATTATCCACAACACACCTATCTTAGTATCATCTGCATACTTACTTATCCAATTTTCCACCCCATCATCCAGATCATTGATGTACATGACAAACAACAGTGGACCCAACACAGATCCCTGAGGCACCCCACTGGTCACTGTCTTCCAACCTGACAAACAGCCATCCACCATTACTCTCTGACATCTCCCATTTAGCCACTGTTGAATCCATCTTGCTACTCCGCCATTAACACCCAAAGATTGAACCTTCTTAACCAACCTTCCATGGGGAACCTTGTCAAAGGCCTTACTGAAATCCATATAGACAACATCCACTGCTTTACCCTCATCAATTTCCCTAGTTACCGCTTCAAAAAATTCAAGAAGGTTTGTCAAACATGACCTTCCAAGCACAAATCCATGTTGACTGTTCCTGATCAGACCCTGTTTATCCAGATGCTTATATATATTATCTCTAAGTATCCTTTCCATTAATTTGCCCCCCACTGACGTCAAACTAATAGGTCTATAATTGCTAGGTTTATTCTTTGAACCCTTTTTAAACAATGGAACAACATGCGCAGTACGCCAATCCTCCGGCACTATTCCCGTTTCTAATGACATTTGAAATATTTCTGTCATAGCTCCTGCTATTTCTACACTAACTTCCCTCAATGTCCTAGGGAATATCCTGTCAGGACCTGGAGACTTATCCACTTTTATATTTTTCAAAAGTGTCAGTGCTTCCTCCTCTTTGAATCTCATAGTTTCCATAGCTACTCTACTTTTTCCCCTTAACTCACAGAGTTCAATATCCTTCTCCTTGGTGAATACCGAAGAAAAGAAATTGTTCAATATCTCCCCCATCTCTTTTGGCTCTGCAGATAGCTGTCCATTCTGGTTCTCTAATGGTCCAATTTTATCCCTCGTTATCCTTTTGCTATTAATATAGCTGTAGAAACCCTTTGGGTTTACTTTCACCTTTCTTGCCAAAGCAACCTCATATCTTCTTATAGCCTTCCTAATTTCTTTCTTAGAAACATAGAAACATAGAAACATAGAAATTAGGTGCAGGAGTAGGCCATTCAGCCCTTCGAGCCTGCACCGCCATTCAATATGATCATGGCTGATCATCCAACTCAGTATCCCGTACCTGCCTTCTCTCCATACCCTCTGATCCCCTTAGCCACAAGGGCCACATCCAACTCACTCTTAAATATATAGCCAATGAACTGGCCTCAACTACCCTCTGTGGCAGAGAGTTCCAGAGACTCACCACTCTCTGTGTGAAAAAAGTCTTTCTCATCTCGGTCTTAAAGGATTTCCCCCTTATCCTTAAGCTGTGACCCCTTGTCCTGGACTTCCCCAACATCGGGAACAATCTTCCTGCATCTAGCCTGTCCAACCCCTTAAGAATTTTGTAAGTTTCTATAAGATCCCCTCTCAATCTCCTAAATTCCAGAGAGTATAAACCGAGTCTATCCAGTCTTTCTTCATAAGACAGTCCTGACATCCAGGAATCAGTTTGGTGAACCTTCTCTGCACTCCCTCTATGGCAATAATGTCCTTCCTCAGATTTGGAGACCAAAACTGTACGCAATACTCCAGGTGTGGTCTCACCAAGACCCTGTACAACTGAAGTAGAACCTCCCTGCTCCTGTACTCAAATCCTTTTGCTATGAAAGCTAACATACCATTTGCTTTTTTCACTGCCTGCTGCACCTGCATGCCTACTTTCAATGACTGGTGTACCATGATACCCAGGTCTCGCTGCATCTCCCTTTTCCTAATCGGCCACCATTTAAATAATAGTCTGCTTTCCTGTTTTTGCCACCAAAGTGGATAACCTCACATTTATCCACATTATACTGCAATCTTATTCTTAAGATTCTTTTTACATTCTTTATACTCCTCTAGCACCTCATTTACTCCATGCCTCCTATAATTATTGTAGATATCTCTCTTTTTTCGAAACAAGTGTCCAATTTCCCTTGAAAACCATGGCTCTTTCCAATTTTTACTATTTCCTTTCAACCTAACAGGGACATAAAGATTCTGTACTCTTACAATTTCCCCTTTAAATGTCCTCCATTTCTCTTCTACATCATTCCCATGAAACAAAGTGTCCCAATTCACTCCTTTAAAATCCTTACGCATTCCCTCAAAGTTAGCTTTTCTCCAATCAAAAATCTCCACCCTAGGTCCAGTTCTGACTCTCTCCATAATTATATTGAAACTAATGGTATTGTGATCACTGGTCCCGAAGTGCTCACCAACGCATACCTCCGTCACCTGACCTGCCTCATTTCCTAACAGGAGGTCCAGCACTGCCCCTTCTCTGGTCGATACCTCTATGTACTGCTGCAAAAAACTATCCTGCACACATTTAACAAACTCCAAACCATCCAGCCCATTTACAGAATGTGTTTCCCAGTCTATTTTTGGAAATTGAAATCTCCCGCAATCACTACCTTGTGCTTACTACTAATATCTGCTATCTCCTTACATATTTGCTCTTCCAATTCTCGCTCCCCATTTGGCGGTCTATAATACACCCCTAAAAGTGTTGCTACACCGTTCCCACTGCTCAGTTCCACCCAAATAGCCTCCCTAGACGAGCCCTCTAATATATCCTGCCAAAGCACTGCTGTAATATCTTCTCTGACAAGCAATGCAACACCTCCCCCTCTGGACCCTCCAATTCTATCACACCTGAAGCAATGAAATCCTGGAATATTTAGTTTCCAATCGCAGCCCTCCTGCAAACCATGTTTCACTGATTGCCACAACATCATATTTCCAGGTGTCAATCCAGGCTCTAAGTTCATCCACCTTACTTACAATGCTCCTAGCATTAAAATATACACATTTTAGAAACCCACCATCCTTTATTCTCTGTCTATTATCTTTTTCATCTTTCTCGCCTAAATTTTGGATCCGAGTGCTTCCCTTCTCTGCCTCTTGCCCCACCCCTGACCCCTAGCCCTCTCTACCCGAGTCCCTCCCCCAGCCTTTCTAGTTTAAAGTCTCCCCAGTAGCCTTTGCAAATCTCCCTGCCAGGATATTGGTCCCCCTCGGGTTCAAGTGCAACCCGTCCTTTGTGTACAGACCATGCCTTCCCCAAAAGAGGTCCCAGTGATCAAGAAACTTGAATCCCTGCCCACTGCACCAGTCCCTCAGCCACGCATTTATCCTCCACCTCATTTCATTCCTACTATAAATATCCCTGGATGTCCAGCTCCCAGCCTTGGTCCCGCTGGAGCCATGTCTCCGTGATCCCAACTATAGCATAGTCATTAATAGCTATCTGCACATTCAACTCGTCCACCTTATTACGAATGATCCTTGCATTGAGACACAAAGCCTTCAGACTTGTTTTTACAACACTCTTACTCCTTATATATTTATGTTGACAAGTGGCCCCTTTTGACTTTTGCCCTGGAAACCAACCACCTCTTATTCTCTGTTTATTATTTTTTTTGTTCTTTCCCCCCTACGTTGGGTCTGAGTGCTTCCCTTCTCTGCCTCCTGCCTCAGACCCTGTCTACTGGCTTTCTCTATTTGAGTCCCACCCCCAACCGTTCCTACCGGAGACCGCGGCTTCAGGATGTTATAGATCGCAAGCCGGTGGTCGGAGCTCTTCTCCGGCAATCCCCGGCAAGGGATCCCAGACACCGGATGGTAAGTCCACGCCACGCCCGCAGCTAGAAGCTCCGCAGACCACAGCCCCATGATGCCAAAGACGCCATGCCAGCAATTGGAACACTCCCCTCTGGCAACTCCTGGCAAGGGTTCGCCCGCTCCGCGATGTAAAAGTCCACACTGCGCCCGCATGTTCCCAATGTTGGGGGAGTCCAGAACCAGGGGCTACAGTCTAAGAGTAAAGGGGGGACCATTTAAAACTGAGATGAGAAAAGACATTTTCACCCAGAGAGTTGTGAATTTGTGGAATTCTCTGCCACATAAGACAGTAGAGTCCAATTCACTGGATGAATTTAAAAGAGAGTTAGATGGAGCTCTAGGGGCTTGCGGAATATGCAAAGGGATATGGGGAGAAGGCAGGCATGGGTTACTGATTGTGGATGATTAGCCATGATTATATTGCATGGCAGTGTAGGCTCAAAGGGCCAAATGGCCTCCTCATGCACCTATTTTCTATGTTTCTATGTTTCTATGGACTGATTCTAGAGTTAGAACCATGCTTTGTGTAGGACTCCAGATGGAGTTAGTATTTTTGTCAAGTTTCTTTATAAATGGGTTCCATCTAGTATTGGAGACATAACCTGCAGATGTCTTGGTTTGGTTTAGAGATACAGCATTCCATGCGTAGGTTTGTAGATTAATTGTTCCAAATGTAGGATAGTGTTAGTGTACAGGGATCACAGGTCGATGTGCTGAAGGGCTGGTTTCCACGCTGTATATCAAAACCAAATTTAAACTAAACTAACTTCTTTAGTTTCATCATTAATGGCTCTGTCAACTTGCAGTTTGTGACTGAGAGTGTGATGAAGGATTGGGCAGATTTTAAATCATTAAAATGCTTTATTCAGAAAATGCCAAATTCTTAAATTAATCTGAGGCAAGGCCCCGATTTTAAACCCTCTCTTGTGTTAAGTAGATAAATATTCGGCAAAATTTAACAATAGTTTTATGTAATTTTCCAGTTAAGGTTCTTAATTTTTCAAAGTTCTTGTAATTTTGTGTTGCTGGAATCTTGATCAAAAGCAATGTTTTAGAAATCTGGATGGTCAGGCAGCATCTGCGGAGGAAATGGACAGGTGATGTTATCTGGTTGGAAGCCTTCAGACTGGAGTAGGAGGAGAGAGTTTGGAGGTGGTGGTGGCAAAGCCTGGCAAGTGATGGGTGGATACAGGTGAGGGGTTATTTGGCAGATGGGTGGAGGAAATAGCAAAGGCTAGTGGTAAAAAGGAGATGGAACGTTAGTTAAGGGGAGAGGTGTGAGATGTAATGGCAGAGGGAAGTGTATGGGTGGAATTAGAGGGAATAAATTGGAAACATTGGTGATCCATCTGTGATGGATGATGAGCTTGCTCTTGAAGGGAACTTCTTCTCTCCCTCACCCCCATCCTGGTGTTCACACTTCCTCACCACACGTCACGTTGCTCCTTCCCCTCCTCCATATGCTCATCTCCAAAACATGTCCTATAGTCCTCTCTCTCCTCTCCTCCCCCTGGGGCTTTGTGTTTCAATGGTTTTCCTCGCCTGAACTGACACCATGTTCTAACCATGTGGGTTGCGTAAATACAATCACCTGTACCACCCATCACTTGCCAGGCTTTGTCCCAATATACACTAAACAATAGGTGCAGGAGTAGACCATTTGGCCCTTCGATCCAGCACCGCCATTCAATGTGATCATCGCTGATCATCTCCCATCAGTCCACTCTCATCTCTTTCCAACATTCTCCACTCCTACTCCAGTCTGAAGGGCCCGGTAGGAACGTTTTCAAAAATTGTAAGGAAGATGAGTCAGTTTTAAAATGGTCAACCTGAGAGCTCACATACTGGGGAAGCATGATATGAAGAATGGCTGACAAAGAATGTTAGGCTTCGCAGCACAGTCGACCTGTAGTTACAGCAACACGCCACTAGATGGGAGTGTTGGCCACAATTTGGGCCGCCTGTAGTTACAGCAATGCGCCACTAGATGGGAGTGTTGGCCACAATTTGGGCCGGCCTGTAGTTACAGCAATGCGCCACTAGATGGGAGTGTTGGCCACAATTTGGGCCGCCTGTAGTTACAGCAATGCCGCACTAGATGGGAGTGTTGGCCACAATTTGGGCCGGCCTGTAGTTACAGCAATGCGCCACTAGATGGGAGTGTTGGCCACAATTTGGGCCGCCTGTAGTTACAGCAATGCCGCACTAGATGGGAGTGTTGGCCACAATTTGGGCCGGCCTGTAGTTACAGCAATGCGCCACTAGGGTTCTAGTGAAGAGCAATGATAAAGACCATGAACCTTGGATGACCAAAGTGGTTGTAAATTTGTTCAAAAAGAAAATGGAACAGCATGCAATGTTTAAAAGGTTTAGAATCAGGGCCTTTGAAGAATATAGAGAAAGGAGAAAAGAACACAGGCGGGCGATTGGAAGGGCCAAAATGGGGCCACAAAATAGTTTTGGTGAGTGAGATTAAAGAAAATCCCAAAGAGTTTTATACATATATTAAAAGCAAGAGGATAACTAGGGAGAAGATAGGAATGCTCAAGAATCAAGAGGGGATTTGTGTTTGGAGCCTGGGGATGTAGACAAGGTTCTACACAAATTCTGTGTATCTGTTTTCACCGAGGAGAAGAACATGGATGACAGTGAGATGGATGACAGTGTGGAGAACGCCAATATTCAAGGGCATTTTGAGATTAAGGAGGAGGAGATATTGGGGCTCTTGAAGAGCATTAAGGTGGATAAATCCCCAGGACCTGATTTGCTCTATCCTGAGTTATTCAGAGAGTAATAACATTATGTGAATTAATAAGTTTAATGGCCAAGTATTCACATACAAGGAATTTGCCTTGGTGCTCCCCCTGCAAGTGACAACGACATATAGTGACAGTTAGGAATAATACATAAAACATTAAAAATTAATAATAAAACATGATTGGTTAAACATGTGAATTAAATAAAATACCAGAGCAAAAGGAGACTACTGATTTTTGCTTATTGCGTAGAGGTACTACGCGTGGAAAAAAGCTGTTCTTATGTCTGGCTGTGGCAGCTTTGACAGTCCAGAGTCTCTTTCCAGAGGGAAGTGATTCAAAGAGTTTGTGGCCAGGGTGAGAGGGATCAGAGATGATCTTGCCCGTTCGCTTCCTGGTCCTTACAGTGTACAGTTCGTCAATGTGGGGAAGGTTGTAGCCAACAACCTTCTCTGCTGATCGGACGATTCGCTGCAGCCTCCGGATGTCGTGCTTGGTGGCCGAGCCAAACCAGACCATGATGGTGAGGACAGATTCTACGATGGCCATTTAGAATTGGACCATCATTGCCTGTGGCAGATTGTGCTTCCTCAGCTGCTGCAGGAAGTACATCCTCTTTTGGGCTTTTTTGACTGTGGTCGATGGTAGCCCCCCACTTAAGTTCCTTGGAGATGAAGGTTCCCAGGAACGTAAAAGACGCCACAGATGTGACTGCTGATGCCCAGTTTTTAAAATCTTTGAATGTTAGGGCTATTAGTTTGGGCAGTGGGACAACTGCCCCACCCTTCCCCAACCATCACCCATAATGTTTAACTGTCTGGTCAATGTGTTAATTCCCTGGATATTCTGTGCTTCAAGTTTCCCTTTTGTCCCATATCTTTATACAGACTAAGGTGAGTTTGTGCAGCAGGATCCTGATGTTGTTCACTGGATTCCATTTGCTGAGTTGCCCCCTGCTGTCTGCCACAGCTGTCTGTGTTATCCTTGCCAGTTTGGACAAGGCTTTGTTCAATTTTCAGTCGAGCTGGTTTCCTTTGTTTATTCTTTCCATAATTGTTATATTTTTGGGGAGGCTAAGTGAACTAATTGAACATTGTTATTATCTAGAATGTAATGGTGCATTTTATTTGGGCCTCAGGTTTGTTAGCATGTTTAGAGTTGAGCTTTTAAAGTCACATTTTAAACTACTGGAGTTGTTTATCAGAGTTAATGTTTGGGTTAATGAGTATTAATGTGGCTGTCACTAAAGGTAGTTGCAATCTGGATCTAGGCACTCGTGTAGGAAGGCACTGAAGATAGACACAATACTGTAGTAACTCAGTTGGACAGGCAGCATCTCTAGAGAGGAGGAATGGGTGACGTTTTGGGTAGAGACCATTTTTCAGGGTTTGTGGTTTTTTCTTTGAATTGTATCTCTGGCTCTGCAGTGTTTGTTTGGATCTTGGTGATCTGGAGTTCTGTGATGTAAGATAATGGGGACAACAGCTTTAAAGGTCAGATTGCTAGCTGTGGGCAGTGTGATTAGCATCCCTCTAGTGCTCTGTTCTCACCACTGGAGATTTGGTCTTGCTAGACCCGGCACTTAGATCTGGCCTTGTCCATTAGGATCATTACTCTTGTCCAAATCCACTTGCCTTCATTATGCTGAACATTTCCCCGTAGTTTTGGCCTTCATCCTGATGGGGATCCATTAGTGTTTAGAGCTTTAAGCTTTAAGCATGGTTAGAGTCACGTGCTGCAGGCAGGCAGGTGTTTTAATGTATTACACATATAAATCCTTAAATCTGAGTGGGGCAGAAGTATTTTCCATTTAGCATGATTTGTGAAAATGATTACGTTAAATTGTAAGAAGAAACACAAGATAGAATTTTGTTTAGGAAGGAACTGCAGAAGCCAATTTAAACCGAAGATAGACACAAAAACCTGGAGTAACTCTGAGAGGATTTGCAGTTTTCTTTTGAGAAGAAGTGAATACTGATGTTATAGAGTGACATTGTGTCGAAACAGGCCCTTCCTTCAGCCCAAAACGTCGCCTATCTCCTTCGCTCCTTAGATGCTGCTGCACCCGCTGAGTTTCTCCAGCTTTTTGTGTACCTTCCTTCAGCCCAACCTGCCCACACCGGTCAACATGCCCCATCTAAACTATTCAGAGAGTCACGGAAAGCTGACCGCAAAGCTGATCCAGCGGGAAAATCAAGAGACGATGGAATATGTTTCTATAGTAAGCAAGACTGATGCAGCGACATCGCGGTATTGTCTAACTTCCGTTCTCCCAATCTAGAATCTTTCTTTGTAAACTCCAAACCCTTTTATTCTCTGTGGGAATTTACCTCT
Organism: Okamejei kenojei; assembly: GCA_035221665.1. NCBI lineage: Eukaryota > Metazoa > Chordata > Chondrichthyes > Rajiformes > Rajidae > Okamejei > Okamejei kenojei. Next base: position 42,971 of record CM069154.1, on the reverse strand, counting down.
TTTATTCTCTCTGTATTTTACATCCCCCCCCCCCCCCCTCTCAAGCCTGCGTACGTGAGGCACAAACGCAACTCGCTGACCAGGTAATGAGGGGAGATAGTGACTTCCCAGACTCCATGGTCACTGTTTTCGGGGACTTTAACAAGGCTAACCTCAGCCGAGACCTTCCAAAGTACAGGCTTCATGTTACTTGCCCCACCAGAGGGGAGAGAACACTTGACCACTGTTACACTTCAATCACATCGCTCTGCTCCCTGAGCGGCTCTGGATATGGGTGTTGGCGTGTTACCGTCAGTGCTAGCCATGTTAGGGTTTGGCGTTTGACCACATTAAGGGTTACAGGGTTATGGTTATGAGTCTGAGGAGACCAGCACGGGGCCAGCCAGGGCCGTCCGCCCTGCAAGGCGGGTGTTGTGGGGAGGGGGGGGGTGGGAGCGCAGGCGGGGCGAGAAGCAGGCCCGGATGTTGCAGCTCGAAATCCCCGATCAGACAGTGCCCATAATGTCTGGTACATGGCTGCTTCATCAATTCTCCCATTTGGTTAATGACTTAGCTGCTAGGTTCATGAATTCTCCCACTTGGGTCATGTGTTCGCCATTTGGCTCATCAATTCGCCTGTTTGGTTCATGAGTTAGTTCATGAATTCACCCACCTGGTTCACAAATTCTCCATTTTTTTAGAAACATAGAAACATAGAAAATAGGTACAGGAGGAGGCCATTAGGCCCTTCGAGCCAGCACCGCCATTCATTGCGATCATGGCTGATCGTCCCCAATCATTAACCCGTGCCTGCCTTCGCCCCATATCCCTTAATTCCACTAGCCCCGAGAGCTCTATCTAATACTCTCTGAAATCCATCCAGTGATTTGGCCTCCACTGCCCTCTGTGGCAAAGAATTCCACAAATTCACAACTCTCTGGGTGAAAAAGTTTTTTCTCACCTCAGTCTTAACCCTCCCCTTTATTCTAAGAATAGTTCATGAATTAACGGTGGATGCGATCTCGCTGGCCCTCCACTCCGCTCTGGACCACTTGGACAACAAAAACTCATATGTCAGGCTGTTATTCATCGATTACAGCTCGGCGTATAACACAATCATCCCCTCCAAGCTGGTTACCAAACTCGCAGAACTGGGTCTCTGCGCATCCCTCTGCAATTGGATCCTCGACTTCCTCATTCACAGACCACAGTCTGTTCGTATAGGTGGAAATGTGTCAGACTCGATAACAATCAGCTCGGGAGCACCTCAAGGCTGCGTGCTCAGCCCCCTGCTGTACTCACTCTATACTCATGACTGCGTAGCCAGTCATAATGCGAACTCCATCATCAAGTTCGCTGATGACACCACTGTCTTGGGTCGTATCACTGATGGGGATGTCAGAGTATAGAAGAGAGATCGAGCGACTGTCCATATGGTGCCAGCACAATAACCTGGCCCTGAACACCAGCAAAACCAAGGAACTGATTGTGGACTTTGGAAGGAGTAGGATGGGGACCCACAGTCCTGTTTATATCAGCGGGTCGATGGTCGATGGTCAAGTGCTTCAAATTCCTGGGCGTGCACATCTCTGAAGATGTTTCCTGGTCCGAGAACACAGATGCAATTATTAAGAAAGCTCATCATAGCCTCTACTTCCTGAGAAGATTACGGAGAGTCGGTCTGTCAAGGAGGACTCTCTCTAACTTCTACAGGTGCACAATAGAGAGCTTGCTGACCGGTTGCATCGTGGCTTGGTTTGGCAACTTGAGCACCCTGGATAGGAAAAGACTACAAAAAGTAGTAAACACTGCCCAGTCCATCATCGGCTCTGACCTTCCTTCCATCGAGGGGATCTATCACAGTCGCTGCCTCAAAAAGGCTGGCAGCATCATCAAGGACCCACACCACCCTGGCCACACACTCATCTCCCTGCTACCTTCGGGTCGAAGGTACAGGAGCCTGAGAACTGCAACGACCCGATTCAGGAATAGCTACTTCCCCACCGCCATCAGGCTATTAAACCTGGCTCGGACAAAACTCTGAACATTAATACCCCTCCATCTGTTATTTGCACTTTATTAATTTATTAATTAGTGTGTATTTAAGTATATAATTGTAGTCAATGCCTACTATGTTCTGTTGTGCTATGCAAAGAAAGAATCTCATTGTCCTGTCAGGGACACATGACAATAAACTCTTTTGACTTTGACTTTGATTACCGATGTTAGACTAACTGGTCTGTAATTCCCTGTTTTCTCTCTTCCTCCCTTTTTAAAAAGTGAGGTTACAGTAGCTACCCCCAATCCTCAGGAACTATTCCAAAATCTAAAGAGTTCTGAACAATGATCACTAATGCATCCACTATTTCTGGGGCTACTTCCTTAAGCACTCTGGGATGCAGCCTATCTGGCCTTGGAGATTTATCGGCCTATAATCCATTCAATTTACCTAACACCACTTTCCGACTAACCTGGATTTCACTCGGTTCCTCCATCTCATTCGATCCCCGGTCCCATGCGATATCTGGCAGATTATTTATGTCTTCCTTAGTGAAGACAGAACCAAAGTGGTTATTCAATTGGTCTGCCGTGTCCTTGTTCCCCATGATCAATTCACCTGTTTCTGACTGCAAGGGGCCTACATTTGTTTTAACTAATCTTTTTCTCTTCACCTATCTACAAAGCTTTTGCAGTCAGTTTTTAATCACATATTACATATTTGTGGGGGGGAGGGAAAGAAAAAACTGCAATTTTAAAAAAGACATCACACAACAGTAAATTGGTTCAGTAAAGTGAGATTGGAGTTTACAGTCCTAATGGTCTCTGGGAAGAAACTCCTTCTCATCCTCTCAGTTCTCACTGCATGGCAACGGAGGTGTTTGCCTGACCGTGGCAGCTGGAACAGTCTGTTGCTGGGGTGGAAGAGGGTCTTCCATGATCTTGTTGGCTCTGGAGTTGCATCTTTTGATGATAGCTCCTGCAGGGGGGCGAGGGTAGTTCCTGTAGTGCGTTCGGCCAAACGCACTACTCACTGCAGAGCCTTCTTGTCCTGGGCAGAGCAATTCCCAAACCAAATCGTACTGTTTCTGGACAAGATGCTTTCCACAGCCGCTGAGTAGAAGCACTGGAGGATCCTCAGAGACACTCTGAATTTCCTCAGTTGCCTGAGGTGGTAAAGGCGCTGCCTTGCCTTACTCACGAGTGCTGCAACGTGTAATGTCTATGTCATATCCTCAGAGATGTGGACTCCCAGGTATTTTAAACAGCTCACCCTATCCACAGTATCCCCATTTATCCTCAATGGTGTGTACGTCCTCGGATGATGTGCCCTCCTAAAGTCAGTGATCAGCTCCTTAGTTTTTGTGACATTCAAGAGGAGGCTGTTGTCCTGACACCAGATCAGCCACCTCCTCCCGGTAGGTCTTCTCATCGGAGATCAGGCCCACCACCACAGTGCGATCAGCAAACTTGATTATCGAGTTGGAGCTGAACCTATTCACATAGTCGTGTGTACAGGGAATACAGTAGGGGGCTGAGGACGCAACCCTGGGGGGATCCTGTGCTCAGGGAAAGGGACTTCAATGTATTTCCCCCCATCTTGAATGCCTGGCAGTGAGAAAGTCCAGGACCCAGGCACACAGGTGGGTGCTGAGTCACAATTCCAGCAGCTTCTCAGCAAGTCCCAGGGACCTTCGTGTTGAAGGCTGAACTGTAGTCTATGAACAGCATCCTCGCCTAGCCCCCCTTCTGGCTGTCGAGATGAGAGATAGCGATGTGCAGAACCTGGGAGACCGCATTGTCCGTGGATCTGTTCGGACGGTATGCGAATTGTAGCGGGTCCATGTTGCGAGGGAGGAAGGCGCAGATGTGTGTCTTGACCAGCCTCTCAAAGCACTGTTTGTGTGCAGGGTTGATGCCCATGGCAAGAGTTACACCATTGGGCAACTCAGTCAGGGAGTTCACTGTTTGTGTGGTGTTGTCTTTGATATAGCTGGCATGTTGCTGTGCCAGTTTGATTATGAAAATAGTCAATTAATCTTCTACCCTGTAGGCACTTTTCAAAATGGCGGCGGTGCGGGTGCTCCCTTGGATCAGCGAACTATATCTCACCTTACTTCTTGTTTTGAGTCTGCTCATCTGGAGCAGTCTCTCTATCATCCACTATAGCCGGCAGGCACTTTTAAATCTCGGTTCCTGCGGCTATAGCGATCCCCCGGTCGACTTTCTGGACGAACTCCGGCTCCCTCCTGCACTCACCCTCACCATGGAGCTGCGGGGCAGATCCGCGGAGCTGCCGGATGGCGAATCTGCGGAGCTGCAGGGCGGTAGACCTGAGGACCGCACCAAGTGGGCCCGGGTGTCCGGAGGCGCACACAGACGGCGACGGGCACGAAAACATCGCCGTGGACCTCGAGGTGGGTTGAAGGCAAGGTTGGAGCGAGCCCCACACAGGCCATCCATCCCTAGCCTTTTTCTTGCCAACGTCCGTTCCCTGGCAAACAAGATGGATGACCTCCGTCTTCTGATTGCCTCCTACAACTGGATCGAGGATTGCAGCATCCTGATCCTCACCGAAACCTGGCTGAACTCTGATGTTCCGGCCGGCGCCATTGAGCTAGCGGGACGACACATACTCTGAGCGGACAGAACATCTGACTCCGGTAAGACCAGAGGTGGGGGTCTGTGCATGTATGTACACAAAGCATGGTGCACAGACACCACCATCATTGAGAGTCACTGCTCAGCCAACCTTGAGTTCCTCTTGGTTAAGTACAGACCGTTCTATCTGCCCAGAGAGTTTACCTCCACTGTTGTGACTGCAGCCTATAACCCTCCTGATGCTAATGCCAAGCTTGCAATGAAAGAACTGCATATTGCCATTAGCAAACAACTGACCCTCAATCCAGATGCAGCCTTCATTGTTGCGGGTGACTTCAATCACTCCAACCTGAAGACTACTCCCCAAATTCCACCAACATGTCTCCTGCGCCACTAGAGAGGACAAGACACTGGACAAAGTCTACACCAACATGGCTGAAGCGTACAAAGCCACCCCCCTCCCCCACCTTGGTCAGTCTGATCACTTATCATTGTTCCTGCTCCCTAAGTACTCCCCACTCATCAGACGCGTTAACCCCACAGTGAGGACAGTCAAGGTTTGGTCAGATGAAGCGGACTCCACACTCCAGCAGCGTTTTGGTAACACTGACTGGGATGCGTTTGCAGCTCAGGCCACCCTTGACTCCCACACTGACATTGACGCCTATACTTCCTCTGTTCTGGACTTCATCAATTCCTCCATCAACAGTGTCACTACTCTCAAACAAATCACCACATACCCAAATCAGAAGCCATGGATGAACAGCGAGGTCAGGCTACTGCTGAAAGCACGGGACTCGGCTTTCAGATCAGGCGATGCCCGTGCCTATAGTTCATCGAGGGCCAATCTGAAGAGGGGCATCAAGAACGCCAAACACAGATACAAGCTGCGGATCGAGGAGCACTTCGACAGCAACTCCGACCCCCGAAGCATGTGGCATGGCATCCAGGCCATCACTGACTACAGAGCCACCAACTCCACCCCCACTTCCAGCGACGCATTCTTCTCGAGGAACTCAATCACTTTTATGGCCGCTTTGAAAGGGACAACCAAGAGTTGGCCATCAAGGCTGTGCTCCCCGATGACCACCAGCCCCTCACACTCAACCCCTACGACGTGCATGTGGCACTGAGTAGGATTAATGTACGTAAGGCTGCCGGCCCTGACGGCATCCCCGGGCGCGTCCTCAGGATTTGTCAGACATGATTTACCTTTCATAAATCCATGCTGACTATGTCTAATGAGGAGGATGAAAGGGGATCTTATTGAAACATACAGGATTATTAAGGGTTTGGACACGCTAGAGGCAGGAAACATGTTCCCGATGTTAAGGGAGTCCAGAACCAGGGGTCACACACAGTTTAAGAATAAGGGTCGGCCATTTAGAACGGTGTCGAGGAAACACTTTATCACACAGAGAGTTGTGAGTCTGTGGAATACCCTGTCTCAGAGGGCGGTGGAGGCCGGGTCCTAATGATAGTGGAGTCAGGGGATATGGGGAGAAGGCAGGAACGGGGTACTGATTGGGGATGATCAGCCGTGATCACATTGAATGGTGGTGCTGGTTCAAGGGCCAAATGGCCTACCCCTGCACCTATTGTCTCTTGTCTAATGTCTATTGTATCAGGACTAGGCGTGCATTTCACCCTACACTTGCGCTCGGTCCTCCCAAGGCCAGCTGGATCTCCTGGTTGCCAACAATTTTAACTCCCCTTCCTATTCCCACACTGATGTTTCTGTCCTGGGCCTCCTCCATTGCCAGAGTGAGGTGACACGAAAACTGGAGGAACAGCATCTCATAGCTTACAGCCCAATGACATGAACATTGAATTCTCCAAATTAAGGAGACTTCCCCCCTCCTGATCAAGTCCCAACCCCATCTCTTTTTTCCAGCTTTCTCCCCCGACTCCATCAGTCCAAAGAAGAGTCCAGACCCGACACGTCACCTGTCCATTCCCCACCAAAGTGCCGGTAGAACTCAGCAGGTCAGCCATCCGTGGTGAGAAACGGATGGAGAAGTGTTCCTAATACAGGCTCTCCTTGGCCCTGTCGAGAATGCGGTGTCCATTCTTGGTATACAAGGTCCGAGCTGCCAGGTCATCGAAAGCCCCCCTTCCCTTCCCTCGTGGGCCATATCTTTGTCATTTCTCTGTCTTCTTCTCGCTGGATGACAAGCAGAACCATCTTGGCTTAACAGTAGATGTATCTTCTTCCTTTTGGTCATTCATTTCTGCAGGTATTTACAGCGGAATCAAAACTACTTCCCTTAGGTCCTGATCTTCCTTTTGTTTTAGTAAAGGTAGAACCTTTGACAGTTGCGATTGGTTTAGGATCTTGCATACTCCCATAGCGTAAATTTGACATGTATCATACTTCCTTTGTCTATGAAGTTCCCCAGATCAGGAAGCATGGCCTCTTGATTCTCATTTTCCTCTAACAGACCAGCCTTATCTTTTCTCTAAGTCTATAGGGCAGTTTTAGAGTGATCGTTTTCATATTGCTGCCAACATTCATTTCTTGCATGTGGTCTAAGAGGGTGGTCATTTCTTTCATACTTCTAAGAAATACCGCAAACTCCCGCATGCTTTAGCATCTTCTGGCTGGATAGCTGTCCAAGCAGAGGCCTTCTTCATGATGAGGTCTTTGGATCATGGAAGTTTAAAGGGACTTTTATGTAGTGTGTCGGCAGGCAGCGAGCGGCGACTGTGGAGGGTTCACCAGCCCCGACCACGGGTGAACAAAAGGGGAAGATGATTGAACTTTATTACCTTCCATCACAGTGAGGAATGTGGATTCCACTGTGGTAGATGTTTATGTTAGATTTTATTTTATGTGGCTGTGTCTTGTTGCTTTTTACTCAGTATGGCTGTATGGTAACTCAAATATCGCTGTACCTTAATTGGTGCAAGTGACAATAAATTCCAACTTGAACTTGATCAGCTTTCGTCTATATATTAAAAAAAGGATAATGCTGACTGATCGTGCACAATGTGACAGCTTGAGTTCAAAGACAGGACGGGGGCATTCCCTAAGGGATTTGGGGGATTGGAAGAGGTTTCCTCTGTGTTTTTCCCTCGTTTGTTGTCCGGGGAGGAAGGCTGAGCTTGGATTGAGGCTTGGAAGGCTCAGCTCGCCTCCCCGGCCCCGACTCGCATCCGGTCCTCCACGGAGGGGGAAGTGAGCAAACTCCACACGGAGAGCGACAGGCCCTTCGGCCCCTCTCGTCCGTGCTACCCCGGGCTTTCTGCAACACAATCTTGCACTGTTCTGCACTGGAATTTTGCATTTATTGCGTTTGTCATCACTGTATGAACACTGTTCTGGCGGCTGCGTGTGAACGGGCGATTTCATCGCCTCCCGATCGATGTGCAGAACAAACTAATGAAGCATCTGGAACACAGTTCTCCTGGGTTGCTGCAAGCTGAAGCATCAAACTACTACCTTGTTGAGCCCCATCAGTCCCACAGCACAGAAACACACAGCCATGCCTATCGAAGCTAGTCCCACATGCCCCTAACCCTCTCTGCCTTTCCCACCCATGCCCTTAGAAAGGAGATGAGGAATTTCTTTAGTTGGAGGGTGGTGAATCTGTGGAATTCATTGCCACAGAGGGAGGTGGAGGCCAAGTCACCAGGTATTGTTTAGATTTCAGAGATACTGCACGGAAACAGGCCCTTCGGCCCACCGAGTCATCGCCGACCAGTGATCAGCCCGTACACTAGCTCCATCCTACACACATTAGGGAATTTTTACAGCAGCCAATTAACCTACAAACCAGCAGGCCTTTGGAATGTGGAAGGAAACCGGAGCACCCGGAGAAAACCCACGCAGGTCACGGGGAAAACGTGCAAACTCCATACAGACAGCACCCGTATTCAGGATGGAACCCGGGTCTCTGGCGCTGTGAGGCAGCAACTCTACCGCCACACCACTGTGTTTTTGCTATCTATCATTTCATTTATTAATCACACCAGCAGAGTTGTGCACAAATGGTTCACATTAATAATGTCAATCTGAGGGGCAACTTTTCCACACAGAGGGTGGTGGGTGTATGGAATGAGCTGCCGGAGGAGGTAGTTGAGGCACGGACTATCACAACGTTTAAGAGACATTTGGATAGGACAGGTTTGGAGGGATATGGGCCAAACGCAGGCAGGTGGGACTAGTGTAGATGGGGCATGTTGGTCGGGGTGGGACTAGTGTAGATGGGGCATGTTGGGCGGGGGGGTGTGTGACTAGTGTAGATGGGGCATGTTGGTCAGGGTGGGACTAGTGTAGGTGGGGCATGTTGGTCGGGGTGGGACTAGTGTAGATGGGGCATGTTGGGCGGGGTGGGATTAGTGTAGATGGGGCATGTTGGGCGGGGTGTGACTAGTGTAGATGGGGCATGTTGGTCGGGGTGGGACTAGTGTAGATGGGGCATGTTAGTCGGGGTGGGACTAGTGTAGATGGGGCATGTTGGGCGGGGTGTGACTAGTGTAGATGGGGCATGTTGGTCGGGGTGGGACTAGTGTAGATGGGGCATGTTGGTCGGGGTGGGACTGGTGTAGATGGGGCATGTTGGTCGGGGTGGGACTAGTGTAGATGGGGCATGTTGGTCGGGGTGGGACTAGTGTAGATGGGGCATGTTAGTCGGGGTGGGACGTGTAGATGGGGCATGTTGGTCGGGGTGGGACTAGTGTAGATGGGGCATGTTGATCGGGGTGGGACTAGTGTAGATGGGGCATGTTGGTCGGGGTGGGACTAGTGTAAATGGGGCATGTTGGTCGGGGTGGGACTAGTGTAGATGGGGCATGTTGGTCGGGGTGGGACTAGTGTAGATGGAGCATGTTGGTCGGGGTGGGCAAGTTTGGCCGAAGGAAGGGCCTGTTTCGATGCTGTGACTCTATGAACTTCCAAGAGTAACATTCTCCTTTCTCTGGGTCATTCATTGTTAATAAAGAAAGTTTACTTTCCCTGTTTAAGTGTCCACAGTAAAGTATAGTCAGAAGTGAGCCCACCTGCTTCAGCCACGATGAATTAACAAATCATCACTATTCACTTCTCAGACGTTAGAATTGGTCAGATCATTCCCCCCACCGTGACCCTTGACACCAGTGTCCCTTGGGGTCATGACCTTGCCACCCACAACATCCGTCCACTGGTCAGAAAACTATTTCAGCCACATGAGCAGCAAAGATGAGATAGAATATGGGAAAGACATTGAGAACCTTCTGTCCTGAAGGGCCGAATGGCCTACTCCTGCACGTATTGTTAGGATAACAATCATCCCTCGACATCAGCAAGACAAAAGAGTTAGCGTTTACAAGAACGATCCCAGGAACGAGTGGGTTAACGTACGATGAGCGTTTGTTGGCGCTGGGCCTGTACTCACTGGAGTTTAGAAGTTTTGGGGGGGGGGAACCTCATTGAAACGTCACCGAACAGTGAAAGGCCCGGATAGAGTGGATGCGGAGAGGATGTTTCCACCAGTGGGAGAGTCTAGGACCAGAGGGCACAGCCTCAGAATTAAAGGACATTCCTTTAGGAAGGAGATGAGGATGAATTTATTTCGCCAGAGGGTGGTGAATCTGTGGGGTACGATGCCACAGACGGCAGTGGAGGCCACAAATCAGTGGATATATTTAAGGCAGAGATAGATAGATTGTTGATTAGTGCGGTTGTCAGGGGTTATGGGCAGGAGAATGGGGTTAGGAGAGATAGATCAGTCATGATTGAATGACGGAGTAGACTCGATGGGCCGAATGGCCTAATTCTGATTCTGTGTGTTATGGTTGCCTCTGACTTAAAGAAATGCAAGCAGCCACTTTGTGCAAAGTTAATCAACAGAGGGCAATTATTGTCCCGCAGACAACTACTGCCCCAGGTGGATATCATCATGTGTGCAACACACATTGATTGGCCACTGGTGGGCGAAGGGTTAATGTGGTAATTGGCTTGATTGGAGCGGATTGGGGAATTGTCAGCTGCTGTGTATAAAAGAGGGGGAGTTGTGGGAGTGTCTGAATGCAGTGGGCCTGGGCTGTCATAGAAACATAGAAAATAGGTGCAGGAGGAGGCCATTCAGCCCTTCGAGCCAGCACCACCATTCATTGTGATCATGGCTGATCGTCTGAAATTAATAACCTGTGCCTGCCTTCTCCCCATATCCCTTGATTCCACTAGCCCCTAGAGCTCTATCTAACTCTCTCTTAAATCCATCCAGTGATTTGGCCTCCACTACCCGCTGTGGCAGGGAATTCCATAAATTCACAACTCTCTGGGTAAAAAAGTTTTATCTTACCTCAGTCTTAAATGACCTCCCCTTTATTCTAAGACTGTGGTCCCTAGTTCTGGACTCGCCCAACATTGGGAACATTTTTCCTGCATCTAGCTTGTTCAGTCCTTTTATAATTTCATATGTTTCCTTAAGATTCCCCTTCATCCTTCTAAACTCCACTGAATACAAGCCTAGTCTTTTCAATCTTTCCTCATATGACTGACCCGCCATCCCAGGAATCAATCTCGTGAACCTACGCTGCACTGCCTCAATCACAAGGATGTCCTTCCTCAAATTAGGAGACCAAAACTATACACAATACTCCAGATGTAGTCTCACTAGGGCCCTGTACAACTGCAAAGGACCTCTTTACTCCTGTACTGAAATCCTCTTGTTATGAAGGCCAACATTCCATTAGCTTTCTTCACTGCCTGCTGTACCTGCACGCCAACTTTCAGTGACCGGTGTACAAGGACACCTAGGTCTCGCTGTACCTCCCCCTTACCTAACCTAACCCCATTGAGATAATAATCTGCCCCCTTGTTTTTGCCGCCAAAGTGGATAACCTCACATTTATCTATATTATACTGCATTTGCCACGCATCTGCCCACTCGCTCAACCTGTCCAAGTCACCCTGCAACCTCCTAACATCCTTTTCACACAGCCACCCAGCTTTGTGTCATCTGCAAACTTGCTAGTGTTGTTCCTAATTCCCTCTTCCAAATCATTAATATATATGGTAAACAGTTGCGGCCCCAACACCACGCCTTGTGGCACTCCACTCGCCACTGCCTGCCATTATGAAAAGGATCTGTTCACTCCTACTCTTTGCTTCCGGTCTGCCAACCAATTTTCTATCCATATTCACACCCTACCCCCAATACCATGTGCTCGAATTTTAGTCACCAGTCTCCCGTGCTTATCAAAGGCTTGCTGAAAGTCTAGATACACTATATCCACTGGCACCCTTTCATCCATTTTACTTGTCACATCCTCAAACAATTCCAGAAGATTAGTCAAGCATGATTTTCCTTCCATAAATCCATGCTGACTTGGACTAATCCTTTTACTGCTATTCAAATGCCCCATTATTACCTCTTTAATAATTGACTCCAGCATCTTTCCCACCACCGAAGTCAGGCTAACTGGTCTGTAATTCCAAGGTTTTCTCTCTCGCTCCTTTCTTGAAAAGTGGGATAACATGAGCTATCTTCCAATCCACAGGAACTGAACCTGAATCTATTGAATATTACATAGAAACATAGAAACATAGAAATTAGGTGCAGGAGTAGGCCATTCAGCCCTTCGAGCCTGCACCGCCATTCAATATGATCAGGGCTGATCATCCAACTCAGTATCCCGTACCTGCCTTCTCTCCATACCCTCTGATCCCCTTAGCCACAAGGGTCACATCCAACTCACTCTTAAATATAGCCAATGAACTGGCCTCAACTACCCTCTGTGGCAGAGAGTTCCAGAGACTCACCACTCTCTGTGTGAAAATGATTGGAAAATGATTGGAAAATGATCACCAATGCGTCCACTATTTCTAGAGCCACCTCCCTGAGGACACTGGGATGCAGACCATCGGGCACAGGGGATTTATCATCCTTCAGTCCCATTAGCCTACCCAATACTATTTCTCGTCTAATGAAAATTTATTTCAGTTCCTCGACCCCCTTAGATCCTCTGTCCTTCAGTACTTCTGGGAGATTATTTGTGTCTTCTTTAGTGAAGACAGATCAGAAGTACCTGTTCAACTCTTCTGCCATTTCCTTGTTCCCCATAATATTTTCACTCGTTTCTGCCTTCAAGGGCCCCACATTTGACTTTGCTACTCTTTTTCCCTTAACATATCTAAAGAAGCTTTTACTGTCCTTCTTTATATTCCTGTTCAGCTTCCCCTCGTACTTCATCTTTTCAGCCCATATTGCCTGTTTTGTTTCCTTCTGTTGCCTTATGAACGTTTTCCAATCCTCTGTCTTCCGGCTACTCTTTGCTGTGTTATACGTCTTTTCTTTTAGTTTTATTCTATCCCTAACGGTTGCCTCCTACTCCCCTTAGAATCTTTCTTCCTTTTTGGAATGAAATGATCCTGCGTCTTCCGGATTATGCCCAGAAATTTCTGCCATTGCTGTTCCACCGTCATTCCTGCTAGGATCCCTTTCCAGTCTACTTTGGTCAGCTCCCCTCTCATGCCTGCACAGTTCAACTGCATCACTGCCACTTCCGATTTAACCTTCTCCTTCTCAAATTTCAGATTAAAACTAATATTATGGTCACTACCTCCAAGCGGTTCCTTTACCTCGAGTTCTCTTATAATATCTGGTTCATTGGACAACGCTAAATCCAGAATTGCCTTTTCTCTGGCCGGCTCCATTACAAGCTGCTATAAGAATTCATCTCGGAGGCATTCTACAAACTCTCTTTCTTGGGGTCCTGAACCAACCTGATTTTCCCAGTCGACCTGCATATTGAAATCCCCCATCACCACAGTGGCATTACCTTTGTTACATGCCAGTTTTAACTCCTGCTGCAACTTACACCCTACATCCGGGCTACTATTTGGGGGTCTGTAGATAACACCAATTAGTGTCTTCTTGCCTTCGTAATTCCTCAACTCAATCCACAGTGACTGTACCTCGTCAGTCCCTATGTCTTCCCTCACAAGGGACTGAATTCCATCTCTCACCAGCAGAGCTACCCCCCCTCCTCTGCCCACCTGCCTGTCCTTTCTATAGTTACGCAGTGCTCAGCGTAGAGACAGGGAGTCTGTCTTTGTGTCCAAGGTTTTTAATTCTTTTTTTTTTCTGGTAAAATTGGAATTGTGCTGTATCTCAGAACTAAATGGATGTTTCCACTAGTGGGAGAGTCTCGGACCAGAGGGCACAGTGCCAGAATAAAAGGATGTATCTTTACTAAAGTGATGATGCCCTAACCTTATCACAACTGAAATTAAATCTAGGTGATGTTGAAACAAGGAACTGCAGATGCTGGTTTATACCAAACATAGACACATTGCTGGAGTAACTCAGTGGGCCAGACAGCATCTCTGGACAAACAAGAGACTTTGGGGTGGAACGAAAGATTTCTTACTCAAAATATCACATCCTTTTCCTCCAGCGATGTTGCTTGACCGGCTGAGTTACTCAAGCACTTTGTCCCTCTGCAATAAAATGTTGACCAGTGATAATTGTTAATGATTGAAGCACAATGTGGAACAAGGAGCTGGAACAGATGCAGGGATAATGTAGAATATTGGGCTGAAGGGACCAGAGGGGCATTCTTACTGTGAACCCAGTGACTTTGAAAAATAAGTCTGCTGTGGATTGGAGTAAGGATGTGTAAAATTCCCCAAAGTGCTGATCTAATCTGTCTCCAATGCTTGGAGACCCTTTGAAAGTGTGAAGACGAGATTTCTGAGGATATTGCCAAGAATTGTTGTTACTGCCAGGTCAAACCAGCAGTGCAGCGGATCACCACATGGTGGGAGTGTTGACCACAAACTGGACGGGCCTGCAGTGCAGCGGATCACCACACGGTGGGAGTGTTGACCACGAATTGGAGCGACCTGTTATGTAAATTCACTGCACATTGGGAGCACTGTCTACAAATGAGATATAATTGCGCTCTTTACTGCAAAATGGTTCTTTATTGGTCTGTGACCTGTTTCCTTTCCCTGTAATGCACCCATTGATGCCAAAGTTTGTAAAAGCCCTGAAACCAGCGAAGATTTGGGATGAAAATCAAGGAACTGCAGATGCTGGTTTACAAATAAAAAGTCATAAAGTGCTGGAGTAACTCAGCGGGTCAGGCAGCATCTGTGGAGAACATGGATAGGTGACATTTCACAGAGTGCTGGAATAACTCAGTGGGTCAGGCAGCATCTGTGGAGAACATGGATAGGTGACGTTTCACAGAGTGCTGGAATAACTCAGCGGGTCAGGCAGCATCTGTGGAGAACATGGATAGGTGACGTTTCACAGAATGCTGGAGTAATTCAGTGGGTCAGGCAGGATGCCCATAGTAAAGAGTACAGGTTTGGTGGGCAACTCTGTGAGGGAGTTCAAGTCAAGTCAAGTTTATTCGTCACATACACATACGAGATGTGCAGTGAAATGCTTGCGGATTGTGGAAAAAAACAAACAAACTACAAAACAGAATGGAACAGAATCCTAGAAACATAGAAACATAGAAAATAGGTGCAGGAGTAGGTGATTCGGCCCTTCGAGCCTGCACCGCCATTCAATATGATCACGGCTGATCATCCAACTCAGTATCCTGTACCTGCTTCTCTCCATACCCCCTGATCCCTTTAGCCACAAAGGCCACATCTAACTCCCTCTTGAATATCCCTTTCCTGTTCTTGACACTAAAGTGGATAACCTCACATTTATCCACATTATACTGCATCTGTCATGCATTTGCCCACTCACCAAACCTATCCAAGTCACCTTGCAGCCTTCTAGCATCCTCCTCACAGCTAACACTGCCGCCCAGCTTCATGTCATCCACAAACTTGGAGATGTTGCATTCAATTCCCATCGTCCCAATCAATAATATATATTGTAAATAGCTGAGGTCCCAGCACTGAGCCTTGCGGTACCCCACTAGTCACTGCCTGCCATCCTGAAAAGGTCCCGTTCACTCCTACTCTTTGCTTCCTGTCCGCCAGCCAGTTCTCTAACCACATCAATACTGAACCGTCAATACCGTGTGCTTTAAGTTTGTATACTAATCTCTTATGTGGGACCTTGTCGAAAGCCTTCTGAAAGTCCAGATATAACACATCCACTGGTTCTCCCTTATCCACTCTACTAGTTACATCCTCGAAAAATTCTATGATTCGTCAGACATGATTTACCTTTCGTAAATCCATGCTGACTTTGTCCAATGATTTCACCGCTTTCCAAATGTGCTGCTATCCCATCTTTAATAACTGATTCTAGCATTTTCCCCACTACCGATATTAGACTAACTGGTCTTTAATTCCCTGTTTTCTCTCTTCCTCCCTTTTTAAAAATTGGGGTTACATTAGCTACCCTCCAATCCTCAAACTACTCCAGAATCTAAAGAGTTTTGAAAAATTATCACCAATGCATCCACTATTTCTGGGGCTACTTCCTTAAGCACTCTGGGATGCAACCTATCTGGCCATGGGGATTTATCGGCCTTCAATCCATTCCATTTACCTAACACCACTTCCCGGCTAACCTGGATTTCACTCAGTTCCTCCATCTCATTTGATCCCCGGTCCCCTGCTATTTCCGGCAGATTATTTATGTGTTCCTTAGTGAAGACAGAACCAAAGTAGTTATTTAATTGGTCTGCCATGTCCTTGTACCCCATGATCAATTCACCTATTTTTGACTGCAAGGGACCTACATTTGTTTTAACTAATCTTTTTCTCTTCACATATCTATAAAAGCTTTTGCCGTCAGTTAATCACATATTACATATTTGTGGGGGGAAAAAAGAAAAAAACAGCAATTTTAAAAAGACATCACACAACAGTAGAATGTTACAGTAAAGTTAATCCCTGGTGAGATTGGAATTTGCAGTACTAATGGCCTCTGGGAAGAAATTCCTTCTGATCCTCTCTGTTCTCACGGCATGGCAACTGAGGCGTTTGCCTGACCGTAGCAGCTGGAACGGTCCGTTGCTGGGGTGGAAGGGGTCTCCCATGATCTTGTTGGCTCTGTAGTTGCATCTTCTGATGTATAGTTCCTGCAGGGGGGGCGAGTGTAGTTCCTGTAGTGCGTTCAGCCACATCCTCCCGGTTGGTCTGCTCATCGTTATCGGAGATCAGGCCCACCACCACAGTGCGATCAGCAAACTTGATTATCGAGTTGGTGCTGAAACTAGCCACACAGTCATGTGCGTACAGGGAGCACAGTAGGGGGCTGAGAACGCAACCCTGGGGGGATCCTGTGCTCAGGGCGAGGGGCTTCAATGTATTTCTCCCCATCTTGAATACCTGGGGCCTGGAGGTGGGAAAGTCCAGGACCCAGACACACAGGCGGGTGCTGAGCCCCAATTCCAGCAGCTTCTCGGCAAGTCTCGGGGACTATCGTGTTGAAGGCTGAACTGTAGTCTATGAACAGCATCCTCACATAGCCCCCCTTCTGGCTGTCAAGATGAGAGAGAGCGATGTGCAGAACCTGGGAGACTGCATCGTCCGTGGATCTGTTCGGACGGTATGTGAATTGTAGCGGGTCCATGTTGCGAGGGAGGAAGGCGCAGATGTGTGTCTTGACCAGCCTCTCAAAGCACTGTTTGTGTGCAGGGTTTGATGCCCATGGCAAGAGTTACACCATTGGGCAACTCAGTCAGGGAGTTCACTGTTTGTGTGAAGTGTTGTCTTTGATATAGCTGGCATGTTGCTGTGCCAGTTTGATTATGAAAATAGTCAATTAATCTTCTACCCTGTAGGATTCACTACTGCAGACACATTTGAATTTCACTGTACCTTAAATTTGTACGTGTGATGATAAACTGACCTTGAAGCATTGGGCCTAGAGTTATTTTTCCAGGCCCTGTCCACCCAGTGTTTGATATTTTGAGCTGAATGTAGAATCTTCTCGCCTGCTGCTGTTTCTCCCTCTACAGTTATTCTACTCTTATTAGCTCAACAATTTTCTTTTAGCCATGATTGCAATTTGGACAGGTTCATTTAGATGTAAAAGTTCATTTTTTTCCCTTCAATAACCCTTTAGATCTAAGTCATTTTCTTGCAGGGTTGCAGGCAATCAAGTTGTTAATGATATTCTGCAGCCCCTCTTCCATTCTCTTGCAGACACCTTTCACAGGTTATGTGTTTGAAGTTCGAATCTTGTCTGCAAAAGCTGCCACATTAAATATGCGGGAAGGCAGGCAATGCGCACATGTTGTATTTGTTTTAAAGCTCCTACTTCTGTGCTTCATCCTTTCTCATCCTTGCAGGCCGACAATTAACACAGTCTTCAATGGTTATTAAGTGCATGTTTGTGTACTTTCTGCAGCACAATCCATTCTCTAGGAAGACATGCAGGCAGCTTTCAGAGCTCGTTTAACACTCCAGAGGGTGATCTTTGTTAAGCTGTCAACAATGGGCACCAAATCTGGGGCTGCTGGGACCAATTTGTTGAGGCCATTTTTAGGAACCTAACAAAGGTACATACCACACACAGTGTTTTGTTCACTTATGCGCGTATATGTTCACAGGGCCTATGAGAGAGTGGTGCCGGGGGGTACATTGTATCCGGAGTCCAAAAGGGGGCCCGGGAAATTCCTGAAATCACAGAAAATGTTTGCATATATTTTGTGAAGACTAGCATTCACATTTTGTGTGAGCTGACATAGTTTTATATTTCGTAATTCATAGAAATTGTGATCCATAATAAAGCGGGGAATTTTAACTGGCGGGTGTGTGGTCGGGGTAACCTGATTAAAAGAGGGGGTAGGGGAAGACCCATCACTACTAACCCTAGCACTACATTTGTTATTTATCAGTTTTATTGAACAGTTCACATCATAACTTTATAAAGATAAATCAATTGTAAAACAAAATGATCAGCAAGGTTAGCATTACCTTTATTCCCCGGAAACCTTGCTATTGTTTTGATGTAATGAGGAGGCAGCCATGATCCCAGAGTACTCGCTGCCTAGTGACCAGGAAACAAAGCGCGTGATTGAGGTTGGACGATTGACCTGGACGATGACATGTTGGCCTGGCTTGTCTCAACGGAGCTGCAGGTCTAACAGACATACGACAGAAGAAGAAGAGGTTGGACACCAATTGACCAATGTCAAACGTGCTTTGATTGGACAATTACTACTCAGAAAATTTGAGGTTTTTCTCATATTTGAAAAATATGTGCAGGTTCTAGATGAGTTTCAGGTATGATTTATGTAATATTTTTACTCAATGTTAAAAATTCAGGTAGTTCCGTGATTTGGGTCACAAACCTAAACGAAAAAGCACCTCTGATCACAGCCTATTTGAGGAAATGAGAGATACTTGAGGGTCACGAGGGGGAGTTTGTGGGAATCAATGAGGATCTCTAAACCCAATCTTGCTCCAAGTTCTCTGTGACCTTCCACACCTGGCACTGGAGAAGCTGTTTAGGAACAACTTGATGGGATTTCTTCTGGCCCCAGATCTCTTCCAGATGGTGTGAAGGGGAAGGTTTGAAACATCTGCCGAGTGATGTGGTCGCCAGCTGTTTGCGAGGAACTTTCCCACCGAAGGCTTGCAAGAAAATGCCACTGGGGCACATGATGACTCAGAGCCCGACGAGTTTGACAAATTTCTCAAGCGTCGTGGATTCCCCCGTGCAGCCCCAAGAGGATTTAGATGTATACTTGTCCCATTGCACCCGTATACCTGTCCCATTGCACCCGTATACCTGACCCATTACACCCGTATACCTGACCCATTACACCCGTATACCTGTCCCATTACACCCGTATACCTGTCCCATTACACCCGTATACCTGTCCCATTACACCCGTATACCTGTCCCATTGCACCCGTATACCTGTCCCATTGCACCCGTATACCTGTCCCATTACACCCGTATACCTGTCCCATTGCACCCGTATACCTGTCCCATTACACCCGTATACCTGTCCCATTACACCCGTATACCTGTCCCATTACACCCGTATACCTGTCCCATTACACCCGTATACCTGTCCCATTGCACCCGTATACCTGTCCCATTACACCCGTATACCTGTCCCATTGCACCCGTATACCTGTCCCATTACACCCGTATACCTGACTCATTACACCGTATACCTGTCCAATTGCACCTGTATCCCCCTCACCGTACCCACCCTGACCAACAGCCCCAGGTACAGGCAGAAACTCACTACTAAATAGAGACACAAGTACATACCAGTGGTCCCTGTTAAACTCCTCCAAGTAGGCCCAGACCACAACTTTGGTGAATAAACCCTAACGAGGGGGAGGGGCAATGTAGTCTTTATACTAAAATGGGCCCCAAGCTGAGACAGGCTGAGCTCAATTAGAGAAAACAGTTGTTAATCATTCCCAAACATTCATCCGCACTGAAGCCCAAAAAAAGGTTCTAAACAGGGGCCAGGAAGCAAAGGTTAGGAGTAAACGGGTCCTTTTCAGAATGGCAGGCAGTCACTAGTGGGGTACCGCAAGGCTCAGTGATGGGACCCCAGCTCTTTACAATATATATTAATGATCTGATGAGGGAATTGAATGCAACATCTCCAAGTTTGTGGATGACATGAAGCTGGGGGGCAGTGTTAGCTGTGAGGAGGATGCTAGGAGGCTGCAAGGTGACTTGGATAGGCTGAGTGAGTGGGCAAATGCATGGCAGATACAGTATAATGTGGATAAATGTGAGATTATCCACTTTGGTGGCAAAAACAGGAGGGTGGACTATTATCTGAATGGTGGCCGATTAGGAAAAGGGGAGATGCAACGAGACCTGGGTGTCATGGCACACCAGTCATTGAAAGTAGGCATGCAGGTGCAGCAGGCAGTGAAGAAAGCGAATGGTACGTTGGCATTCATAGCAAAAGGATTTGAGTACAAGAGCAGGGAGGTTCTACTGCAGTTGTACAGGGTCTTGGTGAGGCCACACCTGGAGTATTGCATACAGTTTTGGTCTCCTAATCTGAGGAAAGACATTCTTGCCATAGAGGGAGTACAGAGAAGGTTCAACAGACTGATTCCTGGGATGGTAGGAATTCCATATGAAGAAAGACTGGATAGACTCAGCTTGTACTCGCTGGAATTTAGAAGATTGAGGCTTACACTTATAGAGAATTACAAAATTCTTAAGGGGTTGGACAGGCTAGATGCAGGATGATTGTTCCCGATGTTGCGGAAGTCCAGAACAAGGGGTCACAGTTTAAGGATAAGGGGGAAGTCTTTTAGGACCGAGATGAGAAAAACATTTTTCACACAGTGGTGAATCTGTGGAATTCTCTGCCACAGAAGGTAGTTGAGGCCAGTTCATTGGCTATATTTAAGAGGGAGTTAGATGTGGCCCTTGTGGCTAAAGGGATCAGGGGGTATGGAGAGAAGGCAGGTACGGGATACTGAGTTGGAAGATCAGCCATGATCATATTGAATGGCGGTGCAGGCTCGAAGGGCCGAATGGCCTACTCCTGCACCTATTGTCTATGTTTCTATACCTTTGTACCAACTCTATACCCATATTCACATAGACCAAGTTATATCCAAAACAAACCAATGTCACGTTAGTGATTTGAAGTCTGTCGACATCCTCCTTCACACTGGACACCGAGAGAGGAAGAGATTCCAATTGAAATTAAATGTGATGAGAAACAGGATCAGCCATTGAAAGGATTGTAGTGAACCCTACAGGGTAGCAGAATACATTGACTACTGTAATTCACTGGCACAGCAACATGCCAGCCTTGTTGAAGGGCAGCACAGGGGCACAGCGGTAGAGTTGTTGCCTTACAGCGCCAGAGACACGGATTCTGTACGGAGTTTGCACGTTCTCCCAGTGACCCAGTGGGTTTTCTCACAGATCTTCACTTTCCTCCCACTATCCAAAGATGTGCAGGTTTGTAGGTTAATTGACTTAGTATCAATGTAACATTGTCCCTAGTGTGTGTAGGATAGTGTTAATGTGTGTGGATCGCTGGTCGATGCGGACTCGGTGGGCCAAAGGGCCTGTTTCCGCGCTGTGTCTCTAAATGTGAAACTTACCATGTCACATGAAGTGTTCTCCCCGACACTGCCCCTGATACCGTGCCCTTTACCATGGACATTGAAACCCTGCGCACAAACAGATAGGAGCATACAGGCAGTTCAAATATCTGGAGAAACCATATAACCATATAACAATTACAGCACGGAAACAGGCCCTCTCGGCCCTTCCAGTCCGTGCCAAACATTTATTTTCCCCTAGTTCCATCTACCTGCACTCAGACCATACCCCTCCATTCCCTTCCCGTCCATATACCTACCCACTTTACTTTTAAATGTTAAAATCGATCCTGCCTCCACCACATCTGCTGGAAGCTCATTCCACACAGCCACCACTCTCTGAGTAAATTCCCCCTCATGTTACCCCTAAACTTCTGTCCCTTAATTCTCAAATCATGCCCTGTTGTTTGAATCTTCCCTACCCTCAATGGGAAAAGCTTATCCACGTCAACTCTGTCTATCCCTTTCATCATTTTAAAGATCTCAATCGTCCCCCTTAACCTTCTGCGCTCCAAAGAATAAAGACCTATTATTTAACACACCATGACAACCATGACACCATGGAAACACACCATGACAAACCAGATACTACTTTAACCGACAAAGAAATACTTTGAATTAGATGAGATGTACAAGTAAAGGAAGAGTAGTGAAGTTTGGCCCAGTTTATGCAACATTTGGCAGAATGGGGAAGACAGTCTAACCCTGGCAGACTCCTCCAGCATCAGAGGACCCAGTCTTTGGAGATCCTGGGTGGAAACTAACACTAATTGGTCACCCCTTTAGAAAGGAGCAGAGAGGAGAGGAAATGGATTCTGGCAACAGACACAAACACACTAAGCCAAATAAAGATTTAGACCAATTCCAAACAAAGCTACAGCTGGGTGAATGGAAGGGGCAAGATTACTTATTTGTAATGAGTTAAAAACAAGTGTCATGAACATTAAACTACTTTCCCTGCAACAGGAGGCAACTAGGATTACTTTAACCAGGGGATGTAACCTGGTCTAAAACAAAGTGCTGGAGCTACTCAGTGGGTCAGGCACCATCTGCCTGCCTACAAAGGGAATGGTCAGATGTTTCAGGTTGGGATCCTTCTTCTATTTTCTATGTTTCTATGTCATCTACCCATGTTCTCCCCAGATGCTGCCTGACCCGCTGAGTTACTCCAGCACAGTGAAACGTCACCTATCCATGTTCTCCCCAGATGCTGCCTGACCCGCTGAGTTACTCCAGCACAGTGAAACGTCACCTATCCATGTTCTCCACAGATGCTGCCTGACCCGCTGAGTTACTCCAGCACTCTGTGAAACGTCACCTATCCATGTTCTCCACAGATGCTGCCTGACCCGCTGAGTTACTCCAGCACTCTGTGAAACGTCACCTATCCATGTTCTCCACAGATGCTGCCTGACCCGCTGAGTTACTCCAGCGTTACTCTGTGAAACGTCACCTATCCATGTTCTCCACAGATGCTGCCTGACCCGCTGAGTTACTCCAGCACTCTGTGAAACGTCACCTATCCATGTTCTCCACAGATGCTGCCTGACCCGCTGAGTTACTCCAGCACTCTGTGAAACGTCACCTATCCATGTTCTCCACAGATGCTTACTCCAGCACTCTGTGAAACGTCACCTATCCATGTTCTCCACAGATGCTGCCTGACCCGCTGAGTTACTCCAGCACTTTGTGCCTATTTTTGAAAACCAGCACCTGCAGTTCCTTGATTTTCATCCCAAATCTCCCCTGGTTTCATGGCTTTTTACGAAATTTGGCATCTGGGCAATGGGTGCATTATGGGGAAAAGTAAAGGGTCAATGAGCAATAAAGAACCATTTTGCAGTAAAGAGAACAATATCTAATTTGTAGACAGCGCTCCCAATGTGCAGGAAATTCACATAACAGGTCGCTCCAATTTGTGGTCAACACTCCCACCGTGTGGTGATCCGCTGCACTGCAGGCCCGTCCAATTTGTGGTCAACACTCCCACCGTGTGGTTTAAGACAGAACTGCAGATGCTGGAAAAATCGAAGGTGGATGAAAATGCTGGAGTAAGTCAAGTCACATTTATTTATAGAGCACATTTAAAAAACAACTCTCGTTGGTCAAAGTGCTT
The DNA here is from genome assembly GCA_035221665.1 of Okamejei kenojei. NCBI lineage: Eukaryota > Metazoa > Chordata > Chondrichthyes > Rajiformes > Rajidae > Okamejei > Okamejei kenojei. Next base: position 19,311 of record CM069154.1, on the reverse strand, counting down.
TACATTTGTTATAAGAATAGTATAAACAAACAAACTACATACATATATACATATAGCCCTCACTCAGAGGACGTCAGGAAAGGCTTGGGAGTACAGATAAGATTTTAGTCTCGACTCAGCGGGACAGGCAACATTTATGGAGAGAAGGAATAGGCGACGTAACGGGGCGAGACCCTTCTTCAGACTGATGGCGAGGTGGGGGGGTTGGAAAAAGAAAGGAAGAGGCAGAGACATTAGGCTGTGGGAGAGCTGGGAAGGGCAGGGGAAGGAGGGAGAAAACAAGGACTACCTGAAATTGGAGAATGGGAAGATGTGGCCAATGGTGGGATCCCATTGGAGGTGGCGAAAATGTCGGAGGATTATCTGTTGAATGTGACAGCTGGTAGGGTGGAAGGTGAGGACATGGGGGCCACTGTCCTTGTTATGTGTAGGGGGATGGGGAGTAAGAGCGGAGCTGGTAGGGTGGAAGGTGAGGACATGGGGGCCACTGTCCTTGTTATGTGTAGGGGGATGGGGAGTAAGAGCGGAGCTGGGGGATATAGAGGAGACCCTGATTAGAGCCTCATCTATAGTAGAAGAGGGGACCCTCCATTCCCTAAAGAATGAGGACATCTCCGATGCCCTGGTTTGGAACACTTCGTCCTGGGCGCAGAGGTGGCCAGTGTAGTCCAGATAACCATGGGTGTCAGTGGGTTTGTAGTAGATGTCGGTCAGTAGTCTGTTACCTGTGATAGACAATAGACGCCAGAGTAGGCCATTCAGCTCTTCAAACCAGCACCGCCATTCAATGTGATCATGTCTGATCATCCCCAATCAGTACCCCGTTCCTGCCTTCTCCCCATATCCCCTGACTCCGCTATTTTTAAGAGCCCTATCTAGCTCTCTCTTGAAAGCATCCAGAGAACCAGCCTCCACCGCCCTCTGAGGCAGAGAATTCCACACTCACAACTCTCTGTGAGAAAAAGTGTTTCCTCGTCTCCGTTCTAAATGGCCAACCACTTATTCTTAAACTATGGCCCCTGGTTCTGGACTCCCCCGACATGGGGAACATGTTTCCTGCCTCTAGCATGTCCAAAAACCTTAACAATCTTATATGTTTCAATAAGATTCCCTCTCATCCTTCTAAACTCCAGAGTGTACAAGCCCTGCCACTCCATTCTCTCAGCATATGACAGTCCCGCCATTCCTGGAATTAACATTTTAAACCTACGCTGGGCTCCCTCAATAGCAAGAATGTCCTTCCTCAAATTAGCGGACCAAAACTGCACACAATACTCCAGGTGTAGTCTCACTTGGGCCCTGTACAACTGCAGAAGGACCTCTTTGCTCCTTTACTCAACTCCTCTTGTTATAAAGGCCAACATGCCATTTGCTGTACCTGCATGCTTACTTTCATAGACTGATGAACAAGGACCCCCCAGATCCCGTTGTACTTCCCCTTTTCCCAACTTGACGCCATTTAGATAATAATCTGCCTTCCTGTTTTTGATACCAAAGTGGATAACCTCACATTTATCCGCATTCAACTTTATCTGCCATGCATCTGCCCACTCCCCCAACCTGTCCAAGTCACCCTGCATCATAGCATCCTCCTCACAGTTCACACTGCCACCCAGCTTTGTGTCATCTGCAAATTTGCTAATGTTACTTTGAATCCCTTCATCCAAATCATTGATGTATATTGTAAATAGCTGCGGTCCCAGCACCGAGCCTTGCAGTACCCCACTTGTCACTGCCTGCCATTCTGAAATGGAGCCGTTAATCCCTACTCTTTGTTTCCTGTCTGCCAACCAATTTTCTATCCGTGTCAGCATTCTACCCCCAAATACTATGTGCCCTAATTTTGCCCACTAATCTCATATGTGGGACCTTATCAAATGCTTTCTGAAAGTCCAGGTACACTACATCCACTGGCTCTCCCTTTTCCTAGTTACATCCTCAAAAAATTGCAGAAGATTAGTCAAGCATGATTTCGCCTTCGTAAATCCATGCTGCCCAATTTTCAAGAAAGCACACCAGCGCCTCTACTTCCTGAGAAGATTATGGAGAGTCAAGGAGGACTCTCTCTAACTTCTACAGGTGCACAGTAGAGAGCTTGCTGATGGTTGCATCGTGGCTTGGTTCAGCAACTTGAGCGCCCTGGAGATGGAAAAGACTACAAAAAGTAGTAAGCACTGCCCAGTCCATCATCGGCTCTGACCTCCCTACCATCGAGGGGATTTACCGCAGTCGCTGCCTCAAAAAGGCTGGCAGTATCATCAAAGACCCACACCATCCTGGCCACACACTCATCTCCCTGCTACCTTAAGGTAGAAGGTACAGGAGCCTGAAGACTGCAACGACCAGGTTCAGGAATAGCTACTTCCCCACAGCCATCAGGCTATTAAACCTGGCTCGGACAAAACTCTGATAACTAATAACCCATTATCTGTTATTAGCACTTTATTCGTTTATTTATTCATGTGTGTATATATTTATATATGGTATATGGACACGCTGATCTGTTTTGTAGTAAATGCCTTCTATGTTCTGTATGCTCAAGCAAAGTAAGAATGTCATTGTCCTATCAGGGACACATGACAATAAACTCACTTGAACTTGAACCTGACTCGGACCGATCCTGTTACTGCTATCCTAATGTGTGACTATTTCATCTTTTATAATTGACTCCAGCATCTTCCCCACCACCGATGTCAGGCTAACTGGTCTATAATTCCCTGTTTTCTCTCTCCTGCCTTTCTTAAAAACTGGGATAACATTAGTTACTCTCCAATCCACAGGAACTGATCCTGAATCTATAGAACATTGGGAAATTATCACCAATGCATCCACAATTTCTAGAGCCACTTCCTTAAGTACCCTGGGATGCAGACCATCAGGCCCTGGGGATTTATCAGCCTTCAGTCCCATCAGTCTATCCAACACCATTTCCTGCCTAATGTAGATTTCCTTCAGTTCCTCCGTCACCCAGATCCTCTGGCCACTACTATATCAGGAAGTTTGCTTGTGTCCTCCTTAGTGAAGACAGATCCAAAGTACTTGTTCAACTCATCTGCCATTTCCTTGTTCCCCATAATAAATACACCTTTTTCAGTATTCAAGGGTCCAACTTTGGTCTTAACTATTTTTTTCCTCTTCACATACCTAAAGATGCTTTTACTATCCTGCTTTATATTCTTGGCTAGCTTACCTTCGTACCTCATCTTTTCTCCCCGTATTGCCTTTTTGGTTATCTTCTGTTGTTTAAACATTACTCAATCCTCTTGCTTTCCCCTCATCTTTGCTACGTTGTACGTCTTCTCTTTAATTTTTATACTGTCCCTGACGTCCCTTGTCAGCCATGGTGGCCCCTTTCTCCCCTTGGAATCTTTCTTCCTCCTAGGAATGAACTGATCCTGCACCTTCTGTATTATTCCTAGAAACACCTGCCCTTTTTGTTCCACTGTCATCCCTGCAAGTGTATCTTTCCAGTCGCCTTTGGACAGCTCCTCCCTCATGGCCCCATAGTCCCCTTTATTCAACTGCAACACTGTGACCCCCCGATCTACCCTTCTCCCTCTCCAATTGTAGATTAAACCTGGCCATGTTATTCTGAGCAGGTATTAAATAAACTCTTTGATGATTGCAGCCCTTTGTCACAGAACTCCTCAGTGAGATTTTTTAACTTCATTTGAGTTCCACTTATATATGATTCTGTGTTTCAAAAGCAGTCATCGAGGCCACATCCACCGGACATGCGAATGGGGGTACAGCCACATCTGCAGGCTGGACAGGTATACAATTTAAAAAAGAAAATTGTGAGCTTAGATTTGACTTTAATTATTTGTCATTCACACCCTTATAAGATTATTAAATTAATCCTCCTTCCATTCGTAATATTTATGTGTTTCAAACATCGTCCATGATCTGACCGCAAAGACAAAACATTTCACCAGTTTAGTTTTGCAGCTGTTGTGGGTCTGTATTGTTTTTACATTTAAATCTATCCTTTTGTTTTCGGAGACAGTCAATGACATCACTTACACAGACCTCCATCCTGCTGGATCAATGTTATCTTTATTAGTTCAGATTATGTTGATTACAGTCTTCCTCCAAGAGACACACCGGCATCTGTAGCAAGAGGGGGTTACAGCATGGACCTGGGGCATAATTGATGTTCTCTTTGATGTAGATGTCATGTGTATGTTTGTTAAAGTTAATAGTTTGCACTTTGGTTTTTGTTTGAAGTTCTCACATTGTTAAGGTTAATAAAAATTTTGCGTTAAAGTCTTTTTTCAAAATATATTTGCTTATCACAATTCGTTACCTTTAATGCACAATGAAGGACATTCTTGTTTTTTCAAACTAGAATTGATGTCTGAAATCCATTATTTTGATATGTCCAACATGTCATCACTTAAATGTCATATTTAATTGATCATATATTTAGATAATTGAAACACGCACCAAATCAAGGAAGGAGTGCAATGTATTCCCATTTTAACTTCTCACAATTATTTTTATGAGTGAAAACAGACACAAGCTCTGCATTTTAAAGGAATATTTATTGTACCTCTCAATAAATCTGAAAATAAAAAAAAACAGCACACTGACTGTAAAACAAAGTGTTTATACATCTTGTTAAATGTCACTGAAACAAGTACACTGAATTTAAACATTTTAACTTAAATATTAAGATAAATTCAATAAGATCACTTTGCCTGGAATTAAACAAAATCTGCAGGATTTTAATTGTCCTGAAAATATATATGTTCTTGTCCGCAGTGGGCTCTCCTCCTGAGTGGTGGACCTCATTTTGTGCTGTGTGATGTTCGCTGTTGTTCCTCAAATAACTTTGTTCTGCCATGGCACACTGCCCAGTATTTAGTTGTAGTAAGAGATGGTCTCTCTGCTCCTTGGCACTCTTTCTCCTGGTGTTACCTGGCAATCGCTGCAGTGACACCATAGGTGCAGTGTGTTCCCCAGTCCTCCATACACCTGGTGTTATGTTTCCTGTACGGTTGTCCACCAAGTCACCCTCCTACATGGCTGTTGCTGATGCTGATGCTGCTGCACCTCTGATACGGATCAGGTTGTGGAGGACACATGCTGCGTACACAATAGTCTCCACATTCTTGGGCTCCTGCTCCATAGTAGTCAGCAAGCATCGAAATCTGCTGGAGAGGATGCCAAATGCATTTTCAACAACCCTCCTAGCCCTGGACAGCCCGTATTTAAAGATCCTCTGCTCCCTTGTCAAATGCCTGTGTGGGTATGGCTTCCTCATCCAGGGCCTGAGTGCAAAGCCATCATCACCAACCATTGTATAGTGCATGTCTTCACACAGAGAGTGGTGAATCTGTGGAACTCTCTGCCACAGAATGTAGTTGAGGCCAGTTCATTGGCTATATTTAAGAGGGAGTTAGATGTGGCCCTTGTGGCTAAAGGGATCGGGGGGTTTGGAGAGAAGGCAGGTACAGGATACTGAGTTGGATGATCAGCCGTGATCATATTGAATGGCGGTGCAGGCTCGAAAGGCTGAATGGCCTCCTCCTGCACCTATTTTCTATGTTTCTAAGGTTGTCTTCTCCTGGCAGAGGTTCTGGATCAGGCATGCCTGCTGTTCCTTCTTCCAGTGCCTGCCCAAGGAAGGTCTCTCTCCAGATCCTACCATCTGCGACACTGCCAGGTGTGCCCACATCCACATACAGGAGGTTGTAGTTTGAATCCACCACAGCTAACAGTACGACGGAATGAAACGTCTTGTAATTGAAGTATTTTGACCCTCCCTTGGGTGGACACTGGATGGCAACGTACTTGCCATCCACTGCCCCACATGTATGCTTAAAGTTCCATCTTTTGTCAAAGCCATTCGCCACTCTCTTCCAGTCATCTGGTGTACTGGGACAGTCCATCACCTTATCTTCGTATCTATATTACTAAAAGTAAGATCTTGACCAGTTCCTGTTTTTCTGTTTCATGATTTCATGCACCCTGCTTGAAGTGGTATGAAATGCACTTGAATTTGGTGGCCTTGCACCCTGCTTGAAATGGCATTAAACAGCACTAGTATTTGGTGGACTTGCACCCTGCTTGAAGTGGCATGAAACTGCACTTGGGTTTGATGACCTTGCACCCTGCTTGAAGTGGGAAGAAACTGCACCCTTGCACCCTGCTTGAAGTTGCACTTGAATTTAGTGGCCTTGCACCCTGCTTGAAGTGGTCGGAAACTGCACTTGAATTTGGTGGCCATGCACCCTGCTTGAAATGGTAGGAAACTACATTTGAATTTGGTGGCCTTACACCCTGCTTGAAATGGTAGGAAACTACATTTGAATTTGGTGGCCTTGCACCCTGCTTGAAGTGGTCGGAAACTGCACTTGAATTTGGTGGCCTTACACCCTGCTTGAAATGGTAGGAAACTACATTTGAATTTGGTGGCCTTGCACCCTGCTTGAAGTGGTATGAAACTGCACTTGAATTTGGTGGCCATGCACCCTGCTTGAAGTGGTCGGAAACTGCACTTGAATTTGGTGGCCTTACACCCTGCTTGAAATGGTAGGAAACTACATTTGAATTTGGTGGCCTTGCACCCTGCTTTAAATGAAATTTCAAGGAATAGCTGTGAGTCAACTGCTCGCCCACCAGCCGTGAGTGAGTGAGCTGCCAGCACATCAGGCTTGAGTGACTGAGCTGCCACCCCAAGATTCCATTTGGCCCAGAGCATAGGGTGATGGCTAGGCACAGGCTTGGTTCCTGTGGCTTTCTCATATAGGTATCTTTTTTTTTCAGCAGAGGGCCCATGTTTGTCATTAAACAGGTCAGGGGGTATTCTTGTGATGTTTTTAAAAGCAGACACATCCTCCTCATGCAGCACATTTATCAGCCTCTCATGCTGTCCAAGCCTGAATCTTCTTTGCAAGAAGGGCTTCACCCACTGAGACCTCTTCTTGTGCTTCCTCTTCACCCTTGTTCTTGCCCTTCTGCCTTTAGGCTGCAGAAGCAAAAGGCCTGCTGCAAACAGCAGGAGTTGTATTTTTACTGCCATCGTGGATTAGGTTGCCCAAGTGGGACAGCCCCTTTAGTCAGCCACAGTCGCCTCATTCTTCCCTCAGAATCTTTCTTCCTCTTTGGGATGAAAAGATCCTGCAACTTCCAAATTATTCTCAGAAACTTCAGCCATTGCTGTTCCACAATCATTCTTGCTTGGATCGCTTTGTACTCAACAATAGCCACCTCCTTACTTATGCCTCTGTAGTTACCTTGACTACAGTAATGCCGTCACATCTGATTTCATCTTCTTCTCAAACTGCAGGTTGAATTTTATCATATTATGTTACAAATTCCTAGGGGTTCCTTTACCTTAAGCTCCATAATCAAATCCAGTTCTTGCACACCACCAAATCCATAATTGCCTTTTCCCTGGTAGGCTCAACCACAAGCCGCTCTAAGAAGCCATCTCGTAGGCACACTACAAATTCCTTCTCTTGGGATCCAGTACCAGCCTGATTTTCCCAGTCTACCTGCATATTGAAATTCCCTGTAACATGGCCTTTCTTACATGCTGATTGTATCTCCTGCTGTAATTTGTACTCTTCATCCTGACTCATGAGCGTCACATCAGTGGTACGGAAGGTATTGAAGAAGATTCTTCAAGATAGGATTTACTCCCATTTGGAAGAAAATGGACTAATTAGGGATAGCCAGCATGGCTTTGTACACGGCTGTTCATGTCTTATTAACTTGTTTGAGTTTCTGAGGATGTGATGAAGGTAATCGATGAGGGTAGGGTGGTGAATGATGTCTACATGGAATTTAGTAAGGCATGACGGGCTGCTGCAGATTAAGAAGCACAAGACTTGTTCGTATGGATTTCGAACTGGCTTACAGATGAAGGCAGAGGGTTGTGGTGGAAGGACAGTATTCAGGCTGGAGGTCTGTGGACAGTGGAATTCTGCAGGGATCTGTGCTGGGACTTCTACTGTTTATGATTTATATAAATGACTTGTGTGTGAATGTAGAGGGGTTGGTTAGTAAGTTTAAGATGACACTGTAGAGCTAATGGGACTTGGTGTTTCAATCCCTGTAATACGTCAGCACTCTTGCTATTTGCTGTGGATTGGAGTGGTGAAAGGTAGGGTAGGTACGTCATCGGGGTCATCAGGTGGGCACCCTCCTTCTTTGACGTTTCATTGATAAGCCCACAGCATCTCCAGAGGGCTCAACAGTGATACCTGGCGTCCCAGTTACACCCCCCTCAATTCCATACCCTCCTGTCTTCATCTTGCAGCCCAATTGTTGTCTCTCCTTTGATACAAATCCAATTGTGCTTTTTTCTGCAGAATTTGATAAGTATTTGATTGCTTGTTGGAGGGAGCGACCCCTCACCCCCATTTTATTTAATAGCCTGGTCATAGATGTAGCAACAAATCCCCTGCATCCCACTTCGACAGGGAAAATCTTGGTCGTCCAGCCATTCTGGGAAGATTCAGTTGCCAGTTCAGAGTACTTGGTCTTTTTCCTCTCATAAGCTTCTTCAACACCATCTTCCCATGGAACTGTCAATTCCACAACGTACGCCAACTTGGCTGTTGTGGACCACAGGACCATGTCTGGCCGGAGTGTTGTAGCCACCATGTCGGGGGGAAACACGAGCCTTTTTTCTAAGTCCACTTCCATTTTCCAATCCCGAGCAGGCTGCAGAATGCTTGCATCCTTTGATGTTATCTGGTGCTCTGGAGGTTGGCCTGCTGGTACAAATATTGTGGTACAACTGGTACAAATCATTCGCCTCTGTTCCAGGATTGATGCCAGCTGTTTGAGAACTTGGTTATGCCGCCAAGTGTAACACCCTTGGCCGAGGCTCATAGAGCATCCTGTTAAAATGTGCCTTAGTGATGCAGGTGCTTGGCAAAGGGAGCAAGCGGGGTCTTCTCTGAACCACTGCTTCAGGTTCTGCGGTGATGGTAGAACATCATAAGTGGCTCTGATGACAAAACTTAGCCGAGATCCTTCCATTTGCCAGATGTCACGCCAGCTGAGTTTCCTCTCTTCCAGGCTCTCCCAGTTAGTCCATTGGCCCTGCTTGGCGTTGAGACGGCCTTGGCATGTCGCTCTGCCTCCTCCTGTCTTCTCACCTCCTCCACCACGAGCTGCCTCTTCTGCACTGATGTTGCCTTGTGCCATTGAGGAGCTTTTGGGACGAGCCCGAGCCCGGCTCTCCCGTGTTGGTCCTGACCAACCACATCCCGGAAATGAAGAGCAGACTTAGCACTCTGAACGGCTTCAGATGGGGCCCACTTCCTCCCCGTTGCCACACGTGGGGCCGCTGTTCGAATATCAGTATCTCCAGATTCAGTGAGGGTCATGACCAACCTTTCTTTAGTGCATTTGAACTCTTCCACAAGTCCTGTAATGGGTAATTCCAATTTGCCACTCCCGTACAGTCCGACAGCACTTAAGCATCATGGAAGTCCAAGCCACTGTTTCATATGTGTGCTGATCATTCTTTCCAGCTTTTCCACTTTGTTGATGGGGATTTCATACATAGTTAAAGGCCACATGATTCTTGGTAGTTTGCCAAATTGGAAGCACCACAGCCTGAGTTATCCTGGTAGCAAGGTCTTGTTGATGCGATCTATGTGCATGATGGTATCCTTTTTCAGTTGTTCAAACTGCTCAGTGTCCTTGAGCTTTGCATCATACCATCAGCCCAAACTCTTCACTGGCATTTCTGAAACAGTTGGAACAGGTATTCCGTCAATATGAAATCTTTGATCCTTGACTTGACCTTTGACAATGGAGATGCTTGTATACTTGCTGGGTTTAATCTTCATCCGTGCCCATGTGATGTTTTGATGGTTTTTCCACAAGTCTCTTGGTGCAGGGGATAGTTGTTATTAGTGTTGTTATATCGTCCATATAGGCTCATACCGGTGGCAATCACGGACCACACTGTAGACCCGTTTCCTCCCACAACCCATTTTGATGCTCTGATAATGAGCTCCATTGTCATAGTGAAGGTCAATGGGGAGATGGTGCACCCCGCCATGATGCCTACTTCCAGTGGTTGCCACGCTGTGGTAAAGTCTGATGTTGTGAGACAAAATTGCAGATCCTGGAAGTAGTTTTTTACCAGATTTATTATTATTGCAGGCACCTGAAAGAATTCAAAAGCAGTCCACAGTCGCGAATGAGGAACTGATCCACAGGCGTTGGCCACATCGAGTAACAAGGCATGCAGATTCTTTCGTTCTTTCTTAGCAGCCTGGATTTGATGCCATATGACGCTGGTATGTTCAAGGCATCCCGAGAAGCCTGCTATGCCAGCCTTTTTTGATTGACGTATCAGTGAAATGGTTTTGTTTCAGATACTTTGTAAGTCTTTTCGCCACCACACTGAAAAAGATCTTGCCCTTTATGTTAAGAAGATTTACTTTGCTGAAACTGTTTGATGGTGGAAGAATTTTTTTCTTTTGGGATCAGGACCCTCCCCCGCTCTTCGCCAGGCTTTGGGGATGACTTCCTTTTCCCACGCAACCCTCGTCTTCCTCCAGAGGAATTTCAGAATATCTGGGGCATTCTTGTAGACACAATACGGAACACCATGAGGGCCTGGTGCAGAGGCCGTTCTTGCCTTCCTCACTACTTCTTTTACCTCACTCAGCTTGGGAGGGCTGGTGTCAAATTGATGTTGTGGGGGTGAGATTGGTGGGATGCCAGCGGGGACAAAAATCGGTTCATCCTTTAACTCATCAGTGTGGATGGTTCTTTTGTGTCCTTCAACCTGCTTTTTTGACGATGATGATAATGCTGGGGTCACGGACAGTGAGGTCGGATGTCAAAGTATTCAGCAGGATATAGATCAGATGCAGAAATGGGTGGAAAAATGGAGGATGGAGTTTAACCCGACCGTGTGTATTTGGTGTTTCATGATGAAGGAAATAGTACATTAAAGTCATGATACTATGGAATTATATAAAAATGAAGACGCAGACATCAATTTTATTTTGAGAACATAGAACTCTCTTTTATTATGTACAAAAGTAAACAAACAGTAAGAATCAAACGGATTCTTAAAAAGGTGTTTAACACTATCACCCACTACAAAATGTGGGAGTACGCAAACAAAACGAAAACAAGCTCAAACAGGGAAAAAAACGGCATTAACATACAGATAAGAATCTACATCAAAGGGTAAACTTTATTACAGCCATGTCCCTGAGCCCCTCTCCCTTCATCCACAGGTGTTTCTGTTCCACAGAGACGGCCGTCTCCATATCAGATGCCAATGCAGTTAAGGCTGTTACAGCAGGCTGCAGATGTGTGAAGGTGAATAGGTGTCTCTGGAAAAGAAGTAGGAAGTACACGTTAAAAGCATTTTAGCAGACCATAAAAAGGTGCAGTTGGGTTATTCCAGATTTTACTTTATGTAAACTTTATGAAAATGTATTATGTCTTTTAGGGCAAATCATGGACTATTCTTGCATCACATCACTCAAGGAAGATAATTAATTTAATGGCCTTATGCGGTTGTGAATGAAAATTATTTAAACTACAATCTAACACAAAATAATATGCTTTGAATTGTATACCTGTGCTGCCTGGTAATGTGGCTGTGCCCCGGTTGCAATGTGTGCTCCCTGTAGCCTCGCTGACTGCGTTTGAAGTAGAGAATCATATATTAGTGGAACTCAATGCATTAAAAAAATCTCACTGAGCACTTCAATGTCAAAGGACTACACTAATGGAAGCATTCATCTGATTTTCAATACCTGATCAAAATAGGGCAAAGGATGAGGCAGTGGATATGTGGGGAGCGGCACCACTGTTTCATGTGCCACTTCTTTCAATTCCTGCGCAGACAACAACACACATTAAATCATTGTGACAATCTCATATGAGAAGTAAAGATATTGAAGCCAAGCGACAACAGAAGTACATATAATTGAAATGGCATATTTACATTCTCGTGGTAGACGATTGCATTAGTTAAGAGAAGTTTTGTGAATGCCCACACGTTCCATGTGGGATTGTTGGTCATCACTAAGGCCACACACTCACAGACTTTAAATACATGGTCCTATTGCGGTGTCGTTTCCCTGCATGCATCACTCATCACTTTTATACCTTTTATAAGGTCAGTGAGCTGAAACATAAGAACCCATGTTAAGAGCGCAATGGTGGATGGATGGATGCATTGGCGAATGAGAATTGAAACGTGCTGACCTAACTCTATGTACTTACAACAGTCAAGTGGTCTTTAAAACCTCTCCCTTTGTCATCCCCTCCAGGTGTGGTGCCGCCACTGTTGCTCTCCTGCGACATCTGCCTCCTGGAATGCTGTTGACTGTTGGATGGGCCGGCAAAGAGGTCCCCTCCAGAGGATCAACCACCTCCTGCTCACTGCTCTGTTGTTGATGCTGGAATCATTTTTACAATGTGTCCAGAGCCTCATGACTGTAACTATGACGTGAGGCAACAGACGGGATGCGAGGGTGGTGTGCTACCTACCAGGTGCCAGGATCCAGGATGACATGGACAGAGTGGAGAAAATCCTCAAGGGCGAAGATGAACAGCCGGAAGTGGTGGTGCATGTCGGCACAAACGATGTCGGAAAGAAGGGGATGAATATTCTGAAACGTGACTTTTGAATGCTCGGAAAAGTGCGGAAAAGCAGGACCTCCAGGGTGGTTATCTCCGGTTTGCTTCCAGTTCCTCGTGCTGCCGAGAGCAGGAACAGGGAGATACAGGACCTGAATGCATGGCTGGAGAACTTCTGCAGGGGGCAGGGATTTAGATTCTTAGACCATTGGGATCTATTTTGGAGTATGGGGGAACTGTACAAAAGCGACGGATTGCACCTTAAAAGGTGGGGGACCAGCATTCTGGCAGGCAGGTTTGCCACTGCTACACGGGTGGTTTTAAATTAAATAAGGGGGGGGGGGGAAATCAAATGGGATAGTCAATCGCGGAGTTAAAGGGGTTGGACATGCTAGATCCAGGAAGATTGTTCCTGATGTTGGGGAAGTCCAGAACAAGGGGTCACAGTTTAAGGATAAGGTGGAATTCCTTTCGGACCGAGATGAGGAAAACATTTTTCACACAGAGAGTGGCGAGTCTCTGGAATTCTCTGCCACAGAAGGTAGTTGAGGCCAGTTCATTGGCTATATTTAAGAGGGAGAGATGTGGCCCTTGTGGCTAAAGGGATTAGGGGGCATGGAGAGAAGGCAGGTACAGGATACTGAGTTGGATGATCAGCCATGATCATATTGAATGGCGGTGCAGGCTCGAAGGGCCGAATGGCCTATTCCTGCACCTATTTTCTATGTTTCTATCAAGTATGCAGATGATACAATGGTGATTGGCCTCATCAGCGACAACGATGAGTCGGCCTATAGGGAGGAGGTTCAGCTCCTAGCAGCATGGTGCGCTGACAACAACCTGGCCCTTAACTCCAAGAAGACCAAGGAGCTCATTGTGGACTATAGAAGGTCAAGGGGCTGCACGCACACCCCCATCCGTATTAACGGGACGGAGGTGGAACGTGTATCCAGCTTCAGGTTTCTGGGGGTCAACATCTCTGATGGCCTCTCTTGGACCCACAATACCTCAACACTGGTCAAGAAGGCTCACCAGCGTCTCTTCTTCCTGAGGAGACTAAAGAAGGTCCATCTGTCTCCTCAGATTCTGGTGAACTTCTACCGCTGCACCATCGAGAGCATCCTAACCAACTGTATCACAGTATGGTATGTCAACTGCTCTGTCTCCGACCGGAAAACACTGCAGAGGGTGGTGAAAACTGCCCAATGCATCACCGGTTCCTCACTCCCCTCCATTGAGTCTGTCCAAAGCAAGCGATGTCTGAGAAGGGCGCGCAGCATCGTCAAGGACTGCTCTCACCCCAGCCACAGACTGTTTACCTTCCTCCCATCCGGGAGGCACTACAGGTCCCCTCCGGTTGCCGGAACAGCAAGTTCAGGAACAGCTTCTTCCCTGCGGCTGTTACACAGCTTAACTCTGCACCTCGGTGATTGCCAGTCACCCCCCCCCCCCCCCCCCCCCCCCCCCCCTCCCCCCAGTCTAATTGCACTACTGATACTGTTTGTACATATATATATTTTACTGTTCATTATTCTATGTTCGAAACTGCATTCCGTTGTCTCTGTACTGTACACTGCACAATGACAATTAAAGATTGAATTGAATTAGAGACTGTTTCACATTCACAGTGGCGTTTGTCTTATTTTTTGATCTACTGAGAGGTACAATAATTTTACATTTAAAAGGCACAGCAAATGAGGAACCCGAGTCCTTTCTCACTCTCACGAATGATTGTGAGATGTAAAATGTGAATAGATTGCATCCTCTATTTGGTGCTTCATGATGAAGGAAATAGTACATTAAAGTCATGATACTATGGAATGATTTAGTGATAATTTTTCAAAACTCTTTAGATTCTGGAGTAGTTTCCTGAGGATTGGAGGGTAGCTAATGTAACCCCACTTTTTAAAAAGGGAGGGAGAGAGAAAACGGGGAATTACAGACCAGTTAGTCTAACAGCGGTAGTGGGGAAACTGCTAGAGTCAGTTATTAAAGATGGGATAGCAGCACATTTGGAAAGTGGTGAAATCATTGGACAAAGTCAGCATGGATTTAAGAAGGGTAAAATCATGTCTGACGAATCTTATTGAATTTTTTGAGGATGTAACTAGTAGAGTGGATAAGGGAGAAGCAGTGGATGTGTTATATCTGGACTTTCAGAAGGCTTTCGACAAGGTCACACACAAGAGATTGGTATACAAACTTAAAACACACGGTATTGGTGGTTCAGTATTGATGTGGATGGAGAACTGGCTGGCAGACAGGAAGCAAAGAATAGGAGTAAACAGGTCCTTTTTAGGATGGCAGGCAGTGACTAGTGGGGTACCGCAAGGCAAGTACTGGGACCCCAGCTATTTACAATATACATTAATGATTTGGAAGAGGGAATTAAATGCAACATCTCGAAGTTTGCGGATGACACGAATCTGGGGGGCAGTGTTAGCTGTGAGGAGGATGCTAGGAGGCTGCAGGATGACTTGGATAGACTGGGTGAGTGGGCAAATGCATGGCAGATGCAGTATAATGTGGATAAATGTGAGGTTATCCACTTTGGTGGGAAAAACAGGAAGGTAGACTATTATTTGAATGGTGACCGATTCGGAAAAGGGGAGATGCAACGAGACCTGGGTGTCATGGTACACCAGTCATTGAAAGTAGGCATGCAGGTGCAGCACGCTGTGAAGAAAGCGAATGGTATGTTGGCATTCATAGCAAAAGGATTTGAGTACAAGAGCAGGTTCTACTGCAGTTGTACGGGTCTTGGTGAGGCCACACCTGGAGTATTGCATACAGTTTTTGGTCTCCTAATCTGAGGAAAGACATTCTTGCCATAGAGGAGTACAGAGAAGGTTCACCAGACTGATTCCTGGGATGGCACGACTTCCATATGAAGAAAGACTGGATAGACACGGCTTGTACTCGCTGGAATTTAGAAGATTGAGGGGTGATCTCATAGAGACTTACAAAATTCTTAAGGGGTTGGACAGGCTAGATGCAGGAAGATTAGTTCCCGATGTTGGGGAAGTCCAGGACAAGGGGTCACAGTTTAAGGATAAGGTGGGAAGTCTTTTAGGACCGAGATGAGAACATCGTTTTTCACACAGAGAGTGGTGAATCTGTGGAATTCTCTGCCACAGAAGGTAGTTGAGCCAGTTCGTTGGCCATATTTAAGAGGGAGTTGGATGTGGCCCTTGTGGTTGAAGGGATCAGGGGGTATGGAGAGAAGGCAGGTACAGGATACTGAGTTGGATGATCATATTGAATGGCGGTGCAGGCTCGAAGGGCCGAATGGCCTGCTCTTGCACCTAATTTCTATGTTTCTATGTTATTAAAATGAAGACTTGCAGACATCAATTTTATTTTGAGAACATAGAACTCTCTTTTATTGTGTACAAAAGTAAACAAACAGTAAGAATCAAACGGATTCTTAAAAAGGTGTTTAACACTATCACCCACTACAAAATGTGGGAATATGCAAACAAAACAAAAACAAGCTCAAACAGGAAAAAATGGCTCTAACATACAGATAAGAATCTACATCAAAGGGTAAACGTTATTACAGCCATGTCCCTGAGCCCCTCTCCCTTCATCCACAGGTGTTTCTGTTCCACAGAGACGGCCGACTGCATATTCAAATGCCAATGCAGTTAAGGCTGTTACAGCAGGCTGCAGATGTGTGAAGGTGAGTAGGTGTCTCTGGAAAAGAAGTAGGAAGTACATGTTAAAAGCTTTTTAGCCGGCCATAAAAAGGTGCAGTTGGGTTATTCCAGATTTTACTTTATGTAAACTTTATGAAAATGTATTATGTCTTTTAGGGCAAATCATGGACTATTCTTGCATTACATCACTCAGGGAAGATAATGAATTTAATGGCCTTATGCAGTTGTGAATGAAAATTAATTAAACTACAATCTAACACAAAATAATACGCTTTGTATTGTATACCTGTGCTGCCTGGTAATGTGGCTGAGCCCCGGTTGCAATGTGTGCTCCCTGTAGTCTCGCTGACTTCGTTTGAATTAGAGAATCATATATTAGTGGAACTCAATGCATTAAAAAAATCTCACTAAGCATTTCAATGTCAAAGGACTACACTAATGGAAGCGTTCATCTGATTTTCAATACCTGATCGAAATAGGGCAAAGGATGAGGCAGTGGATATGTGGGGTGCGGCACCACTGTTTCATGTGCCACTTCTTTCACTGGTCACTGAAAGTTGGCATGCAGGTACAGCAGGCAGTGAAGAAAGCTAATGGTCTGTAGACAAAAGTGCTGGAGAAACTTAGCGGGTGCAGCAGCATCTATGGAGCGAAGGAAATAGGCAACATTTCGGGCCAAAACCCTTCTTCAGACGGATGTAGGTCAATGTTTATGTCCGCTAATGTGCAAACTGCCCAAGCAGAAATATGAGGTGCTGCTCCTCCAATTTCCGATGGGCCTCACTTTGGCCATGGAGGAGGCCCAGGACAGAAAGGTCGGATACGGAATGGGAGCAAGTGCTGAGCCACCGGGAGATCAGGTTGGTTAATAGAATGGGAACCGAGCGGAGGTTTTCGGCGAAGCGATCGCCAAGCCTACGCTTGGATCTCACCGATGTAGATCAACTGACATCTAGAGCAGCGGATGCAATAGATGAGGTTGGAGGAGGTGCAGGTGAACCTCTGTCGCACCTGGAATTACTGCTTGGGTCCTAGAATGAATGGAGTCGAGGAGGGAGATAAAGCGACAAGTGTAGCATCTCTTGCGGTTGTAAGCGAAAGTTCCCGCGGAGGGGTGGTGCGGGGAAGGGAAGAATTGACCAGGGAGTTAACGGAGGGAGCGGTCTCTTTGCGGAAGGCAGACGGGGGGGGGGGGGGGGGGGGGGGGGGGGGGGGGGGGGGGGGGGGGGGGCGGGGGGGGGGGAGATGGAAGATGTGGCGAGTGGAGGGTCCACGTTGGAGGTGGCGAAATGGCGGAGGACATTTGTTGTGTGTGAATGCCTAGTGGGGTGAAAGGTGAGGACTAGGGGACTCTGCCCTGTTACGAGTGGGGGGATGGGGAGAGAGGCAGTGTTACGGGGTACGGAGGAGACCCTGGTGAGAGCCTCATCTATATTAGAGGAAGGGAATCCCCGTTCCCTGAAGAATTGAGGACATTTCCGATGCCTGGTGGGGAAAACACCGTCATCCTGGGAGCAGATGCGGCTTTAGATCGAGGAATTGGGAATAGGGGAAGGAGTCCCCTTAAGCAGGAAGCAGGTGGGAGAAGAAGAGTAGTCTAAATAGCCATGGGCGACAGTGGGTTTAAGTGGATATCTGTCAGAAGTCTATCACCTGCGATGGAGATAGTGAGAAGTCAAGAAATGGTAGGGAAGTTTGGATATGGTCCAAGGTTTATGTGGAGATGGCCAGCTGGAAGTTTTAGTGGTAGAAGTGATGAATTCAGTGAGTTGTGTGTGGGTGCATGAGTATCACGATGTTTGGGGGTTCATGCTTGATGTGGCTAGAGAACTGCTGGCAAGGAAACAAAGGTTAGAGTCAACGGGTCCTATTCAGAATGGCAGGAAGTGACTAGTGGGGTACCCGCAAAGGGCTCAGTGCGGGTCCCCAGTATTTACAATATAATGCTTAATGATTTACGAGAGAATTGAATGCCACATCTCCAAGTTTGCGGATAACACGAAACCTGGGGGGCAGTGATTAGGTTTGAGGAGGATGCTAGAGTCTGCAAGTGACTTGGATAAGGCTGGTGAGTGGGAAAATGCATGCCAGATGCAGTATAATGTGGATAAATGTGAGGTTATCCACTTTGGTGGCAAAAACAGGAGGTAAACTATTATCTGAATGGTGGCCGAATAAGGAAAAAGGGGAGAATGCAAAGAGAACCTGGGTGTCATGTACACCAGCCATTGAATAGTAGGCATGCAGGTGCAGCAGCAGTGAGAAAGCGAATGGTTAATGCTAGCATTCATAGCGAAAGGGATTTGAGTATAGGAGCAAGGGAGGTTTCTACTGCAGTTGTACAGGGATTATGGTGAGACCATATCTATCTGAGTATTGCGTACATTTTTAGTCCCCAAATCTGAGGAAAGACATTCTAGCCATAGAGGGAGTACAGAAGAAGGTTCACCAGAACTGATTCCTGGGATGTCAGGACTTTCAAGAAGAAAGACTGGAATAGACTCGGCTTTGTAACTCGCTATAATTTAGAAGATGAGGGGGATACTTAATAGAAACTTCCAAAATTCTTAAGAGGTTGGACAGGTTAGATGCACAAGAAGGTTTGTCCTGATGTTGGGGAGGTCCAGAACAAGTAGGTCACAGTTTTAAGGATAAGGGGAATTCCTTTAGGACCGAGATGAGGAAAACATTTTTCACACAGAGAGTGGTGAGTCTCAGGAAATCTCTGGCACAGAAGGTAGTTGAGGCCAGTTTCATTGTTATATTTAAGAGGGAGTTAGATTGTGGCCCCTTGTGACTAAAGGGATCAGGGGGTATGAGAAAATCAGTTACAGGATACTGAGTTGGATGATCAGTCCATGAATCATATTGACAGGCAGGCTTGAAGGGGCCGAATGTCCTTACTCCTGCGCCCATTGCCTAAGGTTATTCTATGTTTCCAGGAGGTACACCAATGCCATTCGTCGATGTAGCGAGAGGTAAGGTTCGGGATAGCGCCCTGGTACGTTTCGAACAAGGAGGCAGGCAACTAGGGCCCATGCGCGTTGCCCATAAATACATCTCTCTAATG